>JADLZK010010285.1:0-174396 GCA_015847255.1 Hyparrhenia diplandra
ATATAATCTGTCCGCCTGTCCTTCCAGCGCCTGTCCCTTCCATGCGTGTCCGTTGCCTCGACTGAGTCCGATGCAAATAGGAACCTCTCACGATGGAACACGCCCCTGCCCGCCTCGATGAGTCCCATGCAAATAGGAACCTCGCGATGGAACAGGCAATCTGAAAAAAGAAACTCTGACAAAGACTCGCTTACAATCACAAATACAACACATGCAATCAATCCAAATTGACCATAAACATAACCAAATTTACTATAAATTCTGTGGACCTCCTCAACAATCACCACCAGAACAAATTAGGCTGAGGAAATCAGATAAAGAATTGGAGAGGAGGTTTCAGACGAGGTCGCTTCTCAGGGCCGCCCAGGTTCCGGCAACGCGGCCTCCCGCGCAGCCAGCTAAGGTTAACCTACGTTGTAGCCTCTGTGCTCGCCGGCCAGGGGCGCCGAGCCATCACCACCTGCAGCCCACGTGGCCAGGTGAGCCTCTGCGTGCGCCGCTGCCTAACTCGGACAGGCCAGCACGACGTCGCCATAGAGCTCGACCTCAGCGAGGTGGAACCAGCTCGACGGGCTCGAACGCCGGCAAGGAAGGAGGGAGAGACGAGAGTGGGTGGCCGGCACAGGTTCCACCACCGGTACCTGCGAGCTTTGTCCAGAGCACCGCCGCCGCGACGACGAGCCATGCCGCGAACCGCCTGCGAGTGCGCTCCACCTGGCCACCGCCGCTCCGCCCTAACCACAGCCGCCGTGAAGAGCCACGCCGCGAGCCGCCGGCATTACGCCTCCGCCCCGAGCACTGCAGCCGCGAGGATGGGCCGCGCCGCGAGCCGCCGGCGAGCGCTCCGCTTGGCCATCGCCGCTCTGCCCCTGCGAGGATGAGATTCGACACGGGGCACAGCCACAGGCACAGGCTCGGCTGGCTGCGCCGTGAGCTGGGCCAAAGACATGGCCCATCCGCACAGGAATACCTTTTTCTTTCTTTTTCTTTTTCTTTTCTTTTTAAATGAGTTAATAATTCTAAGAATTGTAGAAAATCATAAAAAATCACACAAAATATCAAAACAGTTTTGTTACACACTTTTTTGACTAGGCTACAACTTTGTCGTGCGTAAAATTATTACAAATTCATGCAAAAACATCATAAAAGCGTCAAAATTCAAAAATTAAACAAGATTATGTGCCCTTTAAGTTTGAATAAAAGGATACTGATATATTACCCATCACCCGTTGCACGCGCGCGGACACTTTTGCTAGTAATAATAAAATAAAAAGTGGCATGATAAATTTACAATAATTCAGGAGAGAGCCTTTATGAGAATCTCAACCAAGAAAAACTTCCGTCTGCACTAAGAAATACTATTTACTAGATTTACGAGAATATATGAGATTTACGAGAAATATTTACAAGATTTACAAGAAATCCATGTGAGGTACGGAAAGATATACACAATTTGGTGCTTTCAACAGTTACCAGCTAGAAAAATAAAAATCAAATGCTAAAATGTCGTCGTTCATCAGTCATACATCACACCTGTACTTTTGGATGAAACTAAACTAGTTCATATGTATTTGTACAAATAAATCAACAAAAAATCAAATCAAATAGGGTCATATGCATGGTGCCTGCCTGAAGGGGCCGGCCGCCATGCCACCGCGAAGGAGGAGGCGACATGGCGTTGCTAGGCTGCCGCCGAGGGGCACTTCACCGCTGGGGCCGCCATGCTGCATGCCTGAAGGGGCCTGCTGCCATGCCATACCGAAGCAGGGACGCGACGTCGCGTTGCTAGGCCGCCGTCGAGGGCACTGCACCGCTGGGCCGCGCCATGCGCGTGACGGAAGCCGCTCCGCCATCGTACGCTGCCATCCGGTCCGACCGGGGCGGGCAAGGTTGCCGCCAGAGCCGACATCCGTGCGAGGCGAGCAGCTGCGTCGCCGGGGCCGCCACTGGAGAAAGACTGGCTGTGTCGCCGACCGGCGAGGAGTGCCGTCGAGTGAGAGTCGCGCCTCCCGCATGGGCCACCATCCATGCGAAACGGGGGGACACGAAGGTGGCCCGCGGCCGCACCACCGCCGCCTAGGGCCGCGTGGTGCGATGGAGCAAGGAGCATGGAGCTGAACGCGCCGACGACGTCGAGCTGCAGGGCAGGGCAAGCCACGCCGCGCCCATCTGCACAAGGCGAGGTCGCACGGGGAAGATGGTTGCCGACGGGATGGGGACGCGGTGGAGGATGCGCTGCGTCAGGCTGCCGTGCGCCTCCGTCATGCGGATCCGATGTGCCGCTGCAGCCTCTCCGTGGGTGCTCTAGCCATGGTCGTGGACCGCAGCCCACATGCAATTGCTTACTGCATGCGTGTTCTTTTGGCCGGTCGTAGGAAACGGCAAAAAATCACGGAAATAAAATCAAGCAATCAATGCTGCATGCATGCATGCATGTGGATGGGGCTTGGGTGACCAGCTGGTGCGAAGGATGGACAGGGGTGGTTCGGTCGTTAGACTCAGCTACAAAATAACTTAAACGTGGTGATCCCCGTTACTGTTCCCCGTTACTGTTACGGAACAAGGTGAGTACTAAAAGAAGATAACAATGGAGCCAACCAAATGAATTCGTGTTGATCTCTCAGTATGTATACAGATTACAGGCAGGAACTGCCAGCGCGAGTGCGGCTGCAGCAGCGCGCATGTGTCGTGGGCGACATCGTGGGCTTGACCATTGGTCGTGCAGCGTGAGAAAAACCTCTAGCTACGCTAAGAATAGTAATACATCAGTTACACACTTTATCACCCCCCGCAGTCTGAGGGGTCATCGGCATGACACAAAGACTGTCGCGGAATTTTTTCGAAGGTCCTCGTCGTGAGCCCTTTGGTCATGATGTCGGCGTACTGTTCCCCGGTCGGCACATGTAGAACGCAGAGCTCGCCGGCTTGCACCCGTTCACGGACGAAGTGAATGTCAGCTCGATGTGCTTCGTTCTCTTGTGATGAACTGGATTCTTGGACATGTAAACGGCCGAAACATTATCGCAGAATGCCATGGTGGCCTTCGTGACCGGAAAATGAAGTTCGCCGAGAAGCTGTCGGAGCCAGATGCACTCCGCGGCCGCATTGGCGACAGCGCGATACTCCGCTTCGGCGCTTGAACGGGAAACAGTAGGCTGCCTCTTGGAGGACCATGACACCAGGGACTCGCCAAGGGAACACACAGAACCCTGAGGTCGAGCGCCGTGTTTCGGGGCAGTCGGCCCAATCAGCGTCAGGTAGGCCGTGATGTCGAGCGACGGCGAGGTGCGAAGGAGGAGCCCGTGAGAACAAGTCCCACGCAAGTAGCGCAGGATCCGCTTGAGCTGCGCGAGGTGATGCTGTCGTGGATCGTGCATGTAGAGACATGCCTGTTGCACGGCGAAGGCGAGGTCCGGCCGCGTGATCGTCAAGTACTGCAGGGCTCCAGCGATGCTGCGGTACGACTTGGCGTCGGCGATGGCGGGTCCGTCGGAGGTGAGTTTGCCGTTGGAGTCGATCGGCGTCGAGGCGGCCTTGCAATGCGTCATCCCGGCGCGTTCAAGGATTTGCTCGGCGTAGCGGCTCTGGGAGAGGTAGAAGCCTGCCGCCGTGCGCTGAACATCAATGCCGAGGAAGAAATGCAGGTCGCCCATGTCCTTGACGGCGAACTCGGAGCTGAGGTCGGTGATGACGCGCTGGAGGAGCGCGGAGCTCGACGCAGTAAGTACCATGTCGTCGACGTAGAGGAGGAGGTAGGCGATGTCGGACCCGCGACGCAGCACGAAGAGTGAGGAGTCCGACCTGGTGGCCCGGAACCCCAGCTTGACGACGTATGTGGCGAAGCGCGTGAACCAGGCACGCGGGGCCTGGCGCAGCCCGTACAGGGATTTGTCGAGGAGGCAGACGGCTTGTGGACGCGCAGCATCGACGAACCCGATCGGCTGTTGGCACAGGACATACTCCTCGAGATTCCCATGCAGAAATGCATTCGAGACATCAAGCTGCCGCGTAGGCCACTGCTTCGAGGCTGCAATGGAAAGCACGGTCCGAATCGTCGCCGGCTTGACCACCGGCGTGAAGGTTTCCTGGAAATCGACGCCAGCGCGTTGAGTAAAGCCGCGCACCACCCAGCGAGCCTTGTATCGCTCCAGAGTGCCGTCGGGATTGAGTTTGTGCTTGAAGACCCATTTCCCAGAGATGATGTGAGCGCCGGCAGGTTTCTCAACGAGGCGCCATGTTCGGTTGGCCTGGAGAGCCTCAAACTCGGCCTCCATAGCACCGCGCCAGTTTGGATCCCGCAGAGCCTCCCGAGCAGAAGATGGAATGGGAGAAATAGGTGTAGATGCTGCCATGGCGTAGCGCGGATTAGGCTTGAAAATGCCCGCGCGAGCACGGGTGACCATGGGGTGGCCATGAGTGGGCGCTGGTGGTGCTGGTGAAGGCGACTGAGCAGGTGTGGATGATGGCGCCGAAGGAGTGGCAGTCGAGTCAGACGCCGGGAGCTGGGTGATGGTGACCGGGGAAGACGGGTTCAGAGAGGGTGTGTAGGTGGACGGCAACGGAGAAGCGTTGGGTGTTGGCGGTGTGATCCGGCGCTGTGTGGTGACAGTGGTCAGTGGAACGTCAGATGTGTCCTCCATGTCCACAGATGGATAGTGCGTGGGCGACGGCATGGTGTGAGACAAGTCACGAAAGGGGAAGGTGGACTCGTCGAACACTACATGACGAGAAGTGATAACTCGACGGCTTGCGAGATCAAGACATCGATAACCACGATGATCACTGGGATAACTCAGGAGAACACACGCACTGGAGCGAGCGCAGAGTTTGTGGGCAGCGGTGGCGGACTGGTTGGGGTAGCACAGGCAGCCAAACACACGCAGATGGCTGTAGCTTGGTGGAGCACCAAGGAGACGCTCGAATGGCGTGATTGGCGCTGTAGTATGGCACGAGCGCCGGTTGATGAGATGAGTGGCGGTGGAGAGAGCCTCAGCCCAGAATGGGAATGGCATCCCGGCATGCAGAAGCAAGCTGCGTACACAATCATTCAGAGTCCGAATAATTCTCTCGGCCTTCCCATTCTGAGCCGAGGTATAAGGACAGGTAAGCCGAAGAGAGATGCCGTGTGCAGCAAAATGCTGACGAACAACAGTGTTATCAAATTCCTTGCCGTTGTCGGTTTGGAAGGAAATGAGGGGCAATTGAAATTGTGTTAAGACATAGGCATGAAAGGAAATCAGACACTGAGCAACTTCAGATTTTGCACGTAAAGGAAAACTCCAAACATAATGAGTGCAAACATCTATTAAAACGAGATAATACTTGAGACCGGAGTGACTGGGAACAGGTGAGGTCCAGACATCCCCGTGTACAAGTTGAAAGGGTACATAGCTAACTGAAGAAGATGGATAGAAAGGAAGTCGAGTGTGCTTGCCGAGTTGACATGACTGACAAGTATGAGCTATGGACTTTGTACAGGTAAATTCAGACTGATGCAATGTACGTTTGAGGGAGTCACGGCCGGGGTGCCCAAGGCGTTGATGCCACAGATCAGCAGAAGAAGAGCTGGACAGCAGCGCCTGAGCAGATGGGAGCCGGAGGGATACAGCTCGCCATCGCTGTTACATCGGAGCATCTCCGTCCGTGTAGGAAGATCCTTAACAGAGAAACCGAAAGGGTCAAATTCGATGGACACATTGTTATCACGAGTGAATGTGCGAACTGAGATTAAGTTCTTGACAAGGTCAGGAGAAATAAGAACATTACGCAGATGAAAGGAAGTGCCCGGAATGGAAGAGTTTGCTGTGTGGGTGACAGGCATGGAGGCACCATTGCCGACAGTGATGGGTGCTGAAGAAGACAGAGGGCGAGCATTGGGAAAATTACCAGAACCTGAAGCCATGTGGGAGGTGGCGCCCGTGTCCAGGAACCATTCGGATGCCTGGGGTCCGGTGGGCGGAACGCTAGCCGTAGCCAGGGCGGCCAGGAGTGCCTGCTGGTTCCAGACATCGCCGGTGCATGCAGGTGGTGCAGGTGCCGGTGTAGAGGCCTGAGGAGGACCAGTCAGGTACGCTTGCTGCGGAGCGCCGGGCCGTGGACCGAGGACGCCGGCGGCAGGAACGCGGAACGGCATAGGCCATGCTTGGACCATGCCGGTCCAGGGGTTGAACCCGGGATCCATGGGGAGGGTGGACGGTTGCCACCAGCTCCGCTGGCGTTGGAGGAAGAGCCGCCGCCGGTGCCGCCGGTGCCGTTGCCGCTGCCGCCGTTGCCGCCGGTGGACTGGTTCCCGCGGCCACGACGCTTCTTGTAGCCGCGGTTGTCGGGGCGCGGGGTGCCGCCCGCGGTCGGTTGGCTGGACCGAGGGGCACCGGTGGCGCCGGAACTGCCCGAGGGAGCTGGAGGGCGGGCATTGCCGGCGGCGAGGAGGGCATGCTGGACGGCGGATTTCGCGTGCTCCTTGTCGTACTGCTCCTCAAGCAGCAGGTATGAGCGCGCGGAGAGGAAGGTGTGGGGAGGGTGCTTGGCGGTGATGACGGGGACCGCGTGACGGTACTTGGCGGAGAGGCCGCGGAGCATGTTGAGCACCTGGGAGGTTTCGCGCACCGGCTGGCCAACGTCGCGCAGTGCGTCTGCGAGGCGCTTGAGCTTGCCGGTGTAGGTCGTGATGTCCATGTCTCCCTGGACCAAGCTGCGGAACTCGGCCTCCAGGTAGACGGCCCGGTGAAGCTCGTTGTCGCGGAACTGCTCGTGGATCGCCCGCCAGATCGCGTACGCCGTCGCCCGGGGAACGCGCACGATCGCACGAACGTCCTTGGAGATGGTGTTGTACATCCAGCTCAGGATGCACTGATCGATCATGTGCCAATCCGGGTCATGGCGGTTCTCGCGCGTCGGCGGGATGGAGAGGTGGGAGCCGAGACGGAATTTCCCGACGAAGGTGTCGAAGAAACACCGCCATTCGGCGTAGTTCGACTCGGCAATGTCGAGCTCGACGGGGATGTGGTGCTTGATGTTGACCGTCTGCAATACAGAGATGCTGGGTGGTTGGACAATGGGCTCGGTGAAGGAGACGCCATCGTCGGAGGAGACAGATGGAGAGGAGGCACGATCAGAGACGTCGGCATCGAACAGAGGATTGAGATCCATGTCCATAGCGACGCGAGGAGGAGCAGCGGAGGAGAAGGCTCGCCGGCGACGCAAGGGCAGCGGCGGCGGTGGGGCTGTGGAGCACAGGGGAAGAAGCCTGGGCGGCTGATACCATAAAGAAGATAACAATGGAGCCAACCAAATGAATTCGTGTTGATCTCTCAGTATGTATACAGATTACAGGCAGGAACTGCCAGCGCGAGGTGCGGCTGCAGCTAGCGCGCATGTGTCGTGGGCGACATCGTGGGCTTGACCATTGGTCGTGCAGCGTGAGAAAAACCTCTAGCTACGCTAAGAATAGTAATACATCAGTTACACACTTTATCAAGTACATAGCCTGACCGTTCGATGCGGGTTCGATCGGGCGTATCGCCCATCAACCCGCAAACCCGGCCACTCATCGTCATCGTCCCCGGCAATCGAGAAGCTTCGCAACCTCCTCTCGCGTCCAGCTTCTTCCCCGCGACGCCGACGCTCGCGGCGGTGCCCGCGGTCGTTCAAGGCGCGCAGCCATGGCGGCGCCCCCTCCTCCACCGCCGGACCAGGGCCGCGGCGATCGACCGCTGCTCTGCCTTCTCTCCGCTTCAGCTCCACCACCGCTCTGCCATACCGCTGTTGGCCTGTTGCTCGCCGAAATCACCTCTCTTCCCATCTCTTGCCACTCCAGAACGCCGTGGCCGCGAGTCGTCGCTCGGAGCCGAGAAGCTCCGATTGCCGCCGAAGCCGGACTGCTTGCACCTTCCCTCCGCTCGCCACCAGCCAGCTCGCCCCGCGCTCCGCCTTGCTCTTCCATACCGCGCCACCAAGCCCGCCATGCCGCACGCCAGATGTCAGGCTATGTACTCACCTTGCTCACCTGAACACAACCGGCACACAAGACTGCATACACATGAGCACGGAGCACTGGCACGGCCGCGTACACAGCACCTCGCTCACCTGCACAGAGGCATCCCGAACACACGGCCGCGACCAGGTGCCCGAGCGCCGGTCAACCCTAGCAGCACGGCCGCGTCGGCCTCAGGCGCGTGGCGGTCCTGAACTCGCCGCGGCACCCCCGAACGCTGGGGAGTGGCTGGCACCGGCGACGAGCCCTTTTTCCTAGGCGAGCACCAGAGCTAGGATCCCCAAATGCACAGTACCACGATGCCAAATCAAGGGGAAATAGCAGGGGCAGCACCATAGTAGTAGAGATAGTAGCATGGAGGTGGTTAGAGGTGAGATTTGGCATATTGGTGGTGGATTTCGGCACCGGAGCTGCTGCAGACGAACAACAGAGAGGTGGGGAATAGAGAGAGAAAGAGGGAGGCAGAGAGAGTTGGTCTGCTAGCCTGCCTCCCCCAAATATTTCCTAGACCCGGTACAGTGGAATATAGAAAGAAAAGGACACAACCCTAGATCGGCTCACAGAGCCATGAACCGAGTCCGTGGTACAGTGGCCGGTCAGCACACTGCAGGCCTGGCCCGCGCGTCGGCGGCCACAAAATTGCTACGGCCACCCAGCAAATGTGTTTAATTGGCTTGTAGTCCAATGGTAGGACGGTCAGGTGGGGCCGCTACCCACCGGGGTTCAAATCCCGGTCTTTCGCACCTTTTCTTGGGATTTTCCCGGGATTTACCGGCGTTGTGCATTAAGTGGTAAGCGGCGTTTCGTCGACGACGGCGCTATGGTGACCGAGAATCTCCAGATCTGTCGGTACGCCCGGTCAGCCGGAGGTGCTCATAGGGGTAGGGTTTGCGTACGCGTGTGTTCATAGGGGTGAGTGTGCGTGCGTATTGTGAGTGTCTGCGTTATACCGTGTAATTCAAAAAAAAAAAAAAAAAAAAACCAAACAAATGTACCTGAGAGGAATGAAAACCTATTTTCCCGCTTTAGAAAAAATCTCATAAAAAATTGTAAATAAACTAGGTATCACTAGAAACCTATCCATACATTTCCACCTCAGTTGCATTTACATAAATTCAGAAATATTGTCCAAAGTTTATTCTATATATTCGATATTGCTTTAAACTTTGAAAATTTATATCTCCTCCACCCGAACTCCAATTAGCATGATTCCAAAAAAAAAAAAACTTCTAAAATCATGTTCAACATTTCCATACCATTATTCTGCTATTTGGTGCCCACAAATAAATATAAACCTGCAAAAGACTCAATAATAATCCATCTTCAACTAATTATACTACTTTTTCCCCAGCTGTGATCATAGCTGCCACGTGCGAAGCACGGTTCCCAACTAGTGTATGTATATATATATATATATATATATATATATATATATATATATATATATATATATATATATATATATATATATACACACACGTAAGGATATACAAGTATATGCATGGGAAATGGAAATAGGAGAAAGAGTTCTGGACATGGAAATGGTTACAGGCTCGTTTTCCCACCCTCTCTCCTTTCTAGCCTGCCTCGCGGCCTGCCTTCCCGGCTTGCTGGACCAAGACATCAGGCCCGCGCGCGCGTTTTTCCTTGGGCCGGCACAGCTCGGTCCGACTCAGGCCACCAGACCAAATTGCCGGTTGCCAGCTCCATTCCCATCTCCCCTCCTCTCTATGACAAGGTGGACCCACACGTCAATTCCTTCTTCTACCTCTCGGCCACGGCGTAAGCGGCGGCGACATCAACACGGATATTTTTTTCTGGCGCCACTGCTGGGACCTCGGCAGCGTCAACATGGGCGCTGCGCCCGGCGACCACGCTACAGCACCGCGTCGTTGACGCCCTATGCTCAATCGCCGCCACCACGAGAAAGTCGGCGTCGCAAGAACCGCGTGTCCGCATGGACAATGCTACGATCGCGCCCTTGGCCTCCTATACGCCAACTCACACCCAGCTATCCTGGCCGCCGCCGTCGGGTCACACCGCCAAAGTCGTCGCGCGCCTTCGTGCTCGTAACGTGTCCTTGCTACCCGCATACGCCGTGGACTTTCGCCACGTAGCCACCGCTGACCTGCCGTTGCGTCTCGTCGAGGCGGCCGGAGCACGCCTTAATAGTTGCCGGAAAAATATCTCCGAGCCGAGCCGCGGCCACCTCTCGGCTATAAATAGGCCATGGCCGCGGATGAGTTCGCCCCTCGAGCCCGCCCTCCACCCCTACTCTCCCGAGCCCCTTGCCTCCCACTTCCCTTCCTCAAGGGCCGCGCCGCCGAGGCTTCTTAGGAGCACGGCGCTCTCGCCTCCGACCTTCGCCGCTGCACACTCAACTTCTCCCCTTCCTGGCCTTCCATTCCGCCATGGCCGCTCGCCCACCGAAGCCGACTTGGCCGGAGCTCGCCGGACGCTCACGCCGCAGCCCAAAACGCCTCCTCGCCGCTCCACCACCCGGCCATAGCCCATCACCGTGCCACCGCCGCTTTCTGCTTGCTTGGCCGAGGCCGCTTCGCCGCCCTCCTCCTTCCCTCTCTCCTCTCCTCTCCCTCTCCCTCTCTCTTTTCCTCTCTCCCTCTCGTCTCGCTTCGGATTGGGGAGGAAGAGGACGAGCACTAGAGTTCCGTGAACTAGAGGCACCCGATGCCTGCCACGCCCGTACGACCAACGGGGAAGGCCACACACCCATGGGTCCCACATGTCAATGGTCATTCCTCCTTTCACCCTTACGTATAGATTTGGTTCACATGGAATAAAGTGTACTCCTCTGTCCCAGAATTAAAGTCGCTTTAGACTTCAATGCCGTGCAGCCTCTGGCTAGTGAACGTGGACGTTCCTACGACCGTATCCATCTGCTCGCCAGTGAACCTGGACACTCCACGGTCTCTCCAAAACATCTTTTATTATGGGACAGAGGGAGTAACACCCATGAATAGCCAGATGTCCAAGGCTTTAGCTGACAAGTGGGCCACCCACCCATGGGACCTAAGTGGAACACTAGATGGTTATATAAGTACTAGGAGTATGAACGCAGAGGGCAAGAAAGAAAATAGAGAAGAAAAATACAGAGGTAAGGAAGCGAGGCTTCCACTCAGTATCGAGATCCCCTTCGATCTCCGGTTGTTGCTGCTCACGCCGCCGGCTTGATCTCACCGGCGGCCATGGGTCATAACAGTTGGTATCAGAGACTACCTTTCCTTCGACGTGGGTGTCGGCGATGCAATGCGGCCAGCAGGTAGTGGACATTGTGTGGAGTCCGGTGGCATCGGCGTTGATATTGGCGAAGGAGCGGCAAAGGAACCGGGGCGATTGGCGGTCAGGATCGGCCGAGGTGTTGCCGTTCCTATTTGGTCAGTACATTCCCTTGTGAATCGATACTCCGTCGATCCGAGCACGCAAGCCGGGTTGGTGCAGGCAGGTCGATTTCACGCACCTAGCCGGAATTGAGCACCGTAATTCCTTCCGCGTGTTCGATTTGGCGGTGATTCACTCGGGTTCGCCCTTGAGGAGATGGAAGGAAAGTCCGTGGGATGATGCTATCCGGGAGCGTGTCGTAGTAGGGCTGGACTTGCGGTTCACGCAAGTGAATGGCATCGATGTGCGGCAGCAGCTCCATTCCCACATGAATCTCAATGGTAGCAAGATGGAGCAGCCGCGGCGTGAGCAGGAGTGTTGGTGTGCAGTCCCGGCACTCGGGATGGCCTTGGTCTGCAACAGCCCGAGCACCGGCTGTGTGTTTTGCCCCCTAGGTGTTTGCGGGAATGTCACAACAAGAGAGTCGGCCCAGGCGGTGCTCGATTTTTTCGTCTCATTCAAAAGTGGTTTGGGATGAGGAATTGCAACACTTAGAGGGAGAGATCCGGTGGTGTGGGATGATGGGTTTCTGCAAGGGGAAGAGTCACATGACAGTTTATTGGAGTTATTAGCTCATGGAGAGTGTCTGGTTGATGTGGATGACAAACCAGTTGGTCCCTTTCTAGGTTCCAATGGCGACAAAGGATGATGAAGGGGCAGTATACGATGGAATGCAATGCATGGATGTCATCTGGGATGAGGAGCCACATCATATCTTTGATTCACATGGCCTATTTGTTGGCTTCTTAGCGTCATTGCTAGTATTAGCAATGCCGCCAAAGAATACCTTAACGATAGTTACGAGCGTTCTGAGCGAGTCCGCAAAGCGCACGGAATTATCATTTGTAGCATTTCACCCGTGAGTATTCGGGTATCGTTCATTTATATTTTCCCATGGGAAGGCATGGTGAAGGACTCTAGCATGGATATGAACAAGATAACATGTTTGCATAATAGACCAACACTCAATACAGGGGTAAGTCATGATAGGGTTTAAGATAGTGTGACACACACTTGAGCCGATGGTTAAGGATAAAAGGAAAACAAAGAATAAAAGGATGTTCCTAAGTGGAGCAGGCATATTCTAATATAATTGTGCTAAGAACAAGTTAATGATCATACAAGCTATATAGACAAAGTAAGATGGACAGGGGAGATGCCCCGGGCGGGTGCGCAAACCGATAGACACTTTAAGACTCCTACACAATACCCGGGACGTGGAGGAGTACTAAGGACGCGGCAGGTTTGTCACCACTTGCCGCCTACCTCACTACCGTAGGGCACCGTCATATCCCGAAGGTTCCCGTGCACCCGAAGCTCCATGCTTTGCGCCGCACTAAGGAACTACCCACATCCCCCATGGACTCTAACCCTACGGATTAATGAGCTAGAACATGGGCAAACCGAAGGTACAACAGACCATCATCTAAACTTCATGTTATATATTGCATGAATGTTTAAGCATAAAGTTCTATATGACGAAATCATAACATAGAAACTATAGCCTAGTTCACATGCCATGATTATGTCTAAGGAACAACATGTTATGACCATAACACACAAACCATATGCTAGTTCATAAGTCAAGATTATAACATGAAAACTATACTCTAGTTCTATAGCACAACTATAATAATAAGATGAGAACAAGACTTTGGAATAAATCATATTTGTATTCATACCGAGATTCTTCTCCAAAGTACAAGCTCTCCAATGTAGCCTTGCCTTACTCCCAAACTAATTCCAAGACTAAAGAAAGTGAAAGTGAAAGAGGAAGAATGGCTCCAAGGTGTGTGTGTTGAGGAGGAGCTCTACCCATCTATTTATACAGGAGAAGGGTCGGTTTTGGCGCCAAAAATAGTTTGCCCCGCATGCAACCGCCGCTACGCACCTGGGAGGAACCGCCATCCAAAATTTGGCGCGAACGGAGGTTTTTCGGGAGCGGGCGCGCCAGGGGCGATAGCGCGCCAGGTTTGGCGCGTCTCGCCTCCAAATTTCGTAGGTGGGCTTGTGGGCTGGTCGGGACCGTGTTCCCGGTGGTGCAATGGCCCAATTCATCGTAGATTCGGCCTTCTTGCTCTCTCTTGGACATAGCGCGATTCTCGCGATGCGTCGCCTTTATTTGGCGTATTTTTTACCTATTTCCACGTTTAAACACGCAAAACATATTTTCTTGAATACAAGTGGAACTAGGCTAGTAGTAAAGGTATATGTAACATAAGTATGCCGTTTCTCATGTTTTAGACATAAGTTGGCGGTATAAAGTGATCGATTTTTGACCGCCAACACTATTGCATAAGCATCTTTGTAGGGATAGACGACCAAATGCAATGCACGCAGATCAATGTGTTGTGCGAGTGTGATGCCAACAAATTGTTGAATGAAAATCTTTGCTCGAGTTTGATGCCACCAAAGTGTTGGTGAAGACCCTTGGATAGATGTGGTATGGGATGATGGGGATCGCGGAAATCATCACACCCATTGTTCAAACTTGATGTCAATGAGAAACTAACCATGGACGGGGAGTGCTTGGATGGTGACGAGAATGATGTTTGATGTCGATCACATAGCAAACCAAGGAAAATATTTCATGAATATGCTTGATGAGGACATTGACAAGGAAATATTGGTTGGTCTTGAGCAGAAGTGCCAACCATCAACAAATGATGCTTCGCTACTGAGGGAAACAATATACCTCTCTTGCAAATCAATGAATGGTTTAATTCTTTTTAGTCATTTGGAGTCGGTGGGGTTGCACATGACCGGTGCTCAACCGAGGCATGGTAGAGACCAATTTAACATATGAGTATCATAATATGCAATATGATATTGGCGCATCGGTTTATCATTTTTCGGGATGTCTCTTTTGTGAGTTAGTTGTGCTTGATATACGGCAAGATGCAATTGATGATTGTGAGATGCTCTTTGAAATGCCATGGCAAGAGAGTCCTTACACGTTACCCAAAGATGGAACCATTGCATTTTCAGGTCGAGGGGAAACGAGCAACGGCTTGAGCTATATATGATACGAGACAATGGGATCCGGTATCCCCGGGTCCTATTCTCAATTCCACAAAATTCCTGGCGATTGTTGGCTCATCCGGGAGGGATGCTAGTGAATTCATGGTTAAGGCTACTCGGGAATTTGTTCTTCTCTTAGCTCAAGAGATACAACTGAATTGAGTGCCCGGCATTATAAATGCATAGCCGACTGCAATTAAAGAGCAACACATTGTTGTCGACTCATTGGAGAAATCTCTTGACCGCACATTCGACTTCATCTCTCTCTCTCTCGGCAAATGGAAATGATGTATGGCAACACATGTTCTGATCGAGTTGTAAAATGGATATGCATGCTATAGTCCTAGCCGCCAATGATGTATTGCAAAGCATATCGGTGCTTGTTCTCTATTCTTGCGGCTTGGGTGCGAAAAACTTTTATAGGTCGTTGACCGGTGGTGATGACTCTTCCCAATTCCTAAAAAACGACATATATGTAACAAACCAAATGTTCGTGGAAATACTTGGTCAATCCTTACGTTCTAAGGCCCGAGATTTTCTTCTTTGAAGAGTTATACAACGTTCTTGACCAAGTGAATGAAGTATTGTTGTTTCATGACCAAAAGCTCGGTAGACCATGGTGTGACAACGATATAATTTGTGAACCCTTCGTCTTGGAGACGCAATGGTTTCAACCCAAGGAAATGTTTGTTGCAAGTCAAGCCCTACATAGTTGGGACAATTGGGATCCATGAATTTGGGGATCTTTAGTCATCGAGATGCAATTCATGGTCATGCCGTTGATTTGGGGACAAGCAACATTTTTGTGGGCACTAGTAGAGAACCTCACATCGATGACAAAATGCTTTCGTCACGAGAAGACACCAAATTCGTCACTTGAAAACATTGCGTGACAAATTAGTGACGAATTCGAAATCGTCATAGAACGAGCGTCATATTTGATGCAAAGATGACCTAATCATGAAATTTCGTCATAGAAGTGTTTTTTCCATGACGAACAAACATTCGTCATGGAACGCCTCAACTTCTATGACAAAAACAAAACGTCACCGATTTTGTCATGGAAGTGACTACCACGTGGCGCCGCCTATAAAGTCCTACCCGGGCCCACTTACATCTAGCACTCAGGCCCAATTTACATCTAGCAACTCTCTAATAAACAAGATTGTGCTCAAACACCAACACAAGTTTTTTGGCGCACTTTTTTTCTCACTCATGAGTATCTAAGGAAGAACTTCCTTCCTACGGTCACCCATCCCCAAATTTCTATAAGCCAAGCACGCTTAACTTTAGAGTTCTTTGCATTGGGGCTTCCTAGGAAGAAGTTAGAACTTGTTGTCATTAGTATTCGATCAATCTTATTAAGCCCTTAGTCAGGATATCACATACTCTCCCCTTAGGAGACATCGGTGGGACCACGGTGGGGGGTCCCACCTGTGGTGGCCCACCAATTATGTTCTATGGGGCCAAGGTCGACATGAAATGTCAAGCCGGCCGAAATGGGGCCACTACGGCGTGGGTCCAAGGTATAGTGGGGCCCACTTGTGGTGTCCACTTATGCGACTAGTGAGATCATGGTGGTAGGGCCCACATAACATGTAAGGCACGTGGTTGTGGGACCGCACCCAACTATATGGTGGCCCACCGATTCGGCGTCCAATAGAACCAAGTCGGTGGGGCCCACAATGGCGTGAGTGCCATGTGGCGGTGGGACCACTACATTGTCGGACCATGGTGGTGGGGTCCATGTCACCACGCGTCGACTTGTGATGCCACATTGTTATGTGGTTCTATCTCGTGGGGACGGTGGTCGTGGGGCCCCGGTTGGCGTGGAAGCGCCATGTGGGAGTGGGACCAAGATTACAACGTGGGACCACTATAGTGGGGTCCTCATCGATCTTGGGTGGGACCATGGAGGTGGGGCCCATGTTGACCGGAATGTCGCATGGCTTACAACGTGGGACTACCGTGGTGGGGTCCACATCGCCACGTCGGCGATGAGTGGGACCATGGTACCAACATGTGGTACCCAAGGTCGGACCCACACATGTGGGACCCATATTGGTGCTAAATCATTGACATTAATGTTTTGTGACGATGAGTATGTTGTTTTGTGACTAAAGTTTGCATTCATCATTGGTTCCCCACCGGTTAGAGGCGGAATGATTATCCGTGACGAATCCGGGTTTATTGTTTTGTGACGCTCTATTGCTTTTCGTCATTAATTTTAGCGCTTGGCTCCATCACTCATGATCTATGATGAAGTTACAAAATTCGATCCTTTGAAAACTACTGATTACATGACGAAATTTCAAATCGTCACAAGGAAATCGTCATGGAAGATCATATTTCTACTAGTGGGGGGTGGAAATGTAACACCCATGAATAGCAAGATATCCGAGGCTTTAGCCGATAAGTGGGCCACCCACCCATGGGACCCGGTGGAACACCAGATGGTTATATAAGTACCGGGAGTATGAAGCCAGAGGGCAAGAAAGAAAATAGAGAAGAAAAATACAGAGGTAAGGGAAGCGAGGCTTCCACTCGATATCGAGATCCCCTCCAGATCTCAGGTTGTTCTTTGCTCACGCCAGGCTTATCTCATCCGCCCACGGTCATGACATAAAGGAACAAAAAGGAGGAGCCCTAGATTGGCCCATAGCTTGATGGACCAGGCCTATCGCACAGCCGCCCGCCCAAGCCGCACTTGCAGCCTAGGACCCACGCGTCGCCTAGGATGAAATTGCTAAGCGCATTAATGTGCAAGCATTAACACGAGGAGGAAGAGAACCATTTTTCAGCTACCGTAAAAATTCCTAGAAAATTTATAAATAAACTAGGTACACCCACTACCCTACCCATGAATTTTCACCTTCATTGCATTTACCCAAAATTCCAGATTTATTTCCAAAGTTTAATCCATTTATAAATCCTTTATAAAACTTTGGAAATTCATATCTTCTCCATCCTAACTCCAAATCACTCCGTTCTAATTCCATAATTCTTCTAAAATCATGCCCTAATTATTCATGCCATTGTTCCATTATTTGGTGCCCATTTAAATTCTAGTTGTGTTTATTTATTTATATTTAATTGCGTTTCATAGTTAACATAAACCCTAGTATAAACCCATTCGCTAACCACCACCCCGCACCGTATATTAGGTGCATGCATGTACACCACCTCCCATACATGAGTACTCGAATATACATGTGCATGGTTTGTCCACATGCTAGGAATACGCGGTAGGTGTGTATGTATATACATAAAAATATAGATGCGTATGAGAAGATATACATATACGTATATGCCTATCGGGTTATCCCTACGCATGGCTAACCCCACTAACCTAACCGTATACTCTTGTATGTGTATCCCATGACACATGCTTTAGTATACGTTGTTGGTATAAAATAAATGCACACAATAAAGATAAAGATATGCGCAAGCGCCACGAGATAGAAATACCGTTGTAGCACTTCACGAAAAAGATGAACTCTCCGGTTTTAATATCGAACCCAAAGGAACAAAGAGGTGAATATAACTAGCGTTTACCCAATCCACTTCACAATCACAAAGACTTAAAAAAAACTAGCTAGACTAGGAGATAACTTCAGGCTTTCTAATTCTAATCTTGATAAACATTGACTTATTTATTCTATCATGGACGTTATTTCTTAATAAAGTAAGGCAAAATTACTTTACTAAGAATAGACAAAAGCCTACCGTTCACCTATTGGCGGGAAGTGAGCTACGAGAGGATTCAATAAAGCTATAAAGTCACCTTAATGATACTACCACCGATTAGAGCCAAAAGGGGCATTCACAAGTAAACGTAATCTAAGCACCACGCTTAAATTAAGAATTACTCCTCTAATCTAGAGCAACCAAGATTAGAGTACTCAAACAAGAGTTGCAAACTTGAAGAATAAAATAAACCAAAACTTACTTTAATTATGAAGTCGAACACCGGATAATCTCGTAATACAAATTCCTCTTGCAAAGAGATTGATCCCATAAAATACAAGGCGTAAGATCCGACAGCCGGAGCTCCTCCGTAATACTCCTCACTAATCTCTCTATTTCTAATAAACTTGATTGCTAATCAAGATCCATAGTAGCTAATCTAGAATTGGTATAGCTCTAATCATGGAGATCTTGACTTCTCTAAACCTAGACTTCTACTAGAGAACTCTCGAATTATATAATGAACTAGCACTAATGAATTAGGATTTTAGGGGTAGCTCGCCCTTGCTTATGTAGCCTCATAGGATGAATCTCAGCCCTTGGATCAAAACCGACTTGATTGGATGGCTTAGATCTACACCTTAGGTCGGTTGTAAGAAGCTTCCGGGCGAGGACACGTGTCTCCATCGGGGAGGCCACCGCCCCACTGTACAGCCGCCCTGGCCCCACACCATGACAGTGGGTCCCGCCAGCTTGAGCTGTCTTCTTTTGTCATATAAGTCCTTAGAATTTCTACTAATCCCCTGCTCGCTTTCGGTCCTTTCTTCTAGTTTCTCTATTTCTCTTCTTTTTTTTCACTCTTTTTCTCGGATTTTTCCTGCAAAACCGAGTGTGCACCAAAACTCGTGAAAATCATTAAAAACAATAACATTTTAATAACATTCATCCCTTGATTATGAGCATATTTAGTAAATAAATTTAGACGTTATCTACCGTCAACATACGTGTCTCTACATGCATAGATATACCCGCTACCCGGGTGTACCCCTAAGTATGGCCAACCCTAGATTAGGCCTTTCACCTCTCTAACCCTAGGCACATACATATGCATGTGCGTATGTGTCGCTAACCCCCCGTGGACCTATAGGAAACCGACCATGTCATGTCTTTCAAGTTCACAAAATAGTGAACATTAATAAAGTGGTTTGGTTCTCCATTAGGTAACCGCACCATGCTAACCAGCCCGTAGGAACCACCCGGATGGATGGATTCTCTACGTCCCCGTCATACTTCAAATTAACATAATAATGATAGGAATAGATAGCAATCGTCCATCTCGCCTCGAGCTAACCCGCATAGGAAGCGTTGTTTGCTTGATTGTTATGCTTGTGTTTCATGTTTGTTTCTACCAATGCTTGTGGTCGCCGAAGACGGTACTGTTGATGGTAACCAACCGCAGATAAAAAGCCGTCAACATACACCAAAGCAACCTAGAAATAGGATTTATATTCTAACAAATTCCATAGTTTTGGTGTTTATTTGATTTTGCGGGTACAACACAGAAAAATGCACTTTGGGCCAAAAATATAAAGAAAAAAAGTAATAATAAAAACAATATTTCAAAATGGCCCAAAGGTGAAACATGCCAAGCCAACTTTACCTCGATGGGCCAAAATCGGTGCAACCACCACCGGGCCAATCCCAAGACGGCGAAACACGCCCACCGCGCCAAAGCCCAAAGACCGGCGCCCACCCCCCCGGCGCCAAGGGTTTGACCGGCCGGGCCCAAATTTTGGTTAGGTGGTAACTTTAATGTAGAGAAGGGAAATTTGGCGTGGTGGCAGTGCGGTGAATCTCCAAACCGCCTATTCTTGGTCGGTTTGGCCATACGTGAGGGAGAAGACACTTTTCCAAAGACCCCCTACCCTCAAGCTATAAAGGAGGCCCTCTACCTCTTTCAACAACAAGAAGAACCACAAGGAGAATCAAGCACAAAGTGAGCAAGAGAGTAGAGAGTCTTCCTCTTCTTCTACTTCTTCCAATTCTAGAGAGTGAGAGAGGGAAAAGCTAGAAGGAAGTTGGTCCTTCTACCCGGAGTTGTCGGTTATTTGTTGACTCCGGTCACCAACGACATATTTTTCCCGCCAACTTACTACCATAAAGGGAGTAAAACTATACCTTTTATACTCATATGCATTTATCACTAATAAATTCCACTTGTAGTGTCTAGTATTTTATTTTGCAGATTTATAATAAAAGCAAGTGGAAAATCGACCAAAGTACGCCATCCGGGAAAGCGCATTATTGCAAAACACAAGCCCAGGAGCAAATCGACCCAAAACATCAAAATTGGGCCGAGCCAAGCCCGGCCCACACCTTTTCAAGACGAAGGACGACACCCCACCGAGACCCGGACGGGCCGAGCGGGTGGGGGGTGGCAAGACCACTGTGCGGCCGCACTCCTCCCCGAGGCGGTTTCGGCCCAACCTCGGGAGGCGGTTCATGCACTTACCAAATGGGTGTTACCGTGGGATGGTCGGTTGCTTTCAGATTAGGAAGGTTTACCGTGTCGGTTTTGGTGTAATTTAGCACTTAGGCCCCTCCTCCAAGTGTATAAGTAGACCCCCTCTCCTCCTCTCTCAACACACACCACTTGGAGTCTAGCAAACCAACAATCTTCCTCTCTCTACCACCTCTACCTCTCTCTCTTCTTCTACTTCTTCTTTCTTCTTCTTCTTAGTTCTTGGTTAGCACTTGGAGTAGAAGAGCTACAAGGAGGGCTTGTCTCCTAGAAGAAAGTGCCTTGGTAATATATCTTCTCAATGGAGCATTCTTCTATTTACAAGTCTTATATCTATGTTCTTGGCCTAACTTATGAACTAGAGTATAGTCTTGTTCATGTTCTTGTGTTGGTATATGAACTAGCATATAGTTTACATATCATAATCTTGACATGTTCATCTCAGTTCATCATCGATCATCATATGCCTAACTTGATTAGAGGTGGGATATCGGTTCGTTGTTCCTTCGGGTTTGCTCTTGTTCTAGTCCGTCCATTCGACGAGTGGGGATCCTGGGGGGACAAGAGTAGCGCTCGATATCTTGGGCATGGTGCGGGTATTACGACACTACGCGAATATGAGGGCATGCCACGGTTGAGGGGTAGGCGGCCGGGTCGTGACAAGCCTTGACCGCCCCTTGAAATCCCCCCCACGTTCGTATGTTACAGGAGGAGTTCGTGAATGCCTTGGTGGGAAGCGAGACTTCTGGTGGGGTCTCCCGGTATCCTAGACCTAACCACGATTAAATCGGTTTGCATATGATCCTAACTATTCATTTGTATGGCCATGACTAGATACATTAGAATTACTCCATTAGGTTATTCATTTATTCTTTATCCTTTTGCTGGTGGATTCTTAAGTGTGTGTCACACTATCCATAAACCGTTATTGCTTACCCCTGCTATGAACAATTTGGTCTAAGTAAACACATGTTCCTCTATTTAGATGCCATGCTAGCTTATTAATCACATGCCTTCCTTTGGGAAAATATAAATAACGATATACACGAATACTTCGGGTGAAATGCTACAATGATAGATCCGTGCGCTATGCGGATGAAATATCTAAGATGGCAAGATCTATCCCATTGACAATCCCTTTAGGATCACCGACATGGTGGTTTTACTTGGGAATGTCGCGGCGCATTTCCGGGCCGTTATTGGGGATGGGTTTTATACTGCTTTCCTTTGATTGCGCTAAGAAATGTCAACATTCGCCTCCCGGTGTCCCACGGTTCCTAGGAAGTCGGAGTGTCGGGCTTGTCGATACCGCCGCTTGTATCTCTACAAACTATTTACACTTTGGTAAGCAAGTTTGTGTTAATCTTTTTCGGTTTATTATTCTTAAGCATATCATCTTAGCCGTTATAAACTTGCGGGATTGATAGTCTGTCTTTTGGGGCGGTAGTTCTTGGTGGAGGAACCTCTTGATGGGGAACCCGCCAACATCGAGTCAGTAAACGGTAGTGCAAACGTGGTGTTTGGACTAGCGGTTACCTATCTTTTGCGGTGCACTCCACGGTTGTGGGGGTAGGCGGCCGGGGGTAGTGATAGCCTTGTCCGTCCCTCCGAAATCCCCCACGTGAAGGGGTGTGTTGTAGTGCTAATTGCCGTTTTTTGCCCGATTATAGGGCGAGTGCGGTGCCGAAGTAAGGAGATAACGAAAGTGATCCCCGCCTCGAGTTTGAGCCCATAAAGAAATCTCACCACTCTTAGAAACTAACCTTGCCTAGGGTAGAATCTATCCGTAAAGCCCTCACGTAAGCCATCCCCGTGAAATATACGATACCTCGAATACCACCGGGTGAAGTGCTACAACGGTCTTTCCGGCGCTTTGCGGACTTTTTCGCTTTAAGCTAAGAAATACCAACAAGCATTTCGGCGCCGTTCGGGACACGCTTGTCGAAGTTGTATTTCGGACCTAGTTGACCCGTGTGCCTTTTTAGTCTCCAAAGAAAAAACAAAAACAAAAACTTTTATTTTCTTTTTATCCATGGAGCATTCTACCCTTCAAAACTTTTCCGCTCCTAAGGGCGAGCTCTTAGAACCATGCCAATCTTCGAAGTCAATCACAGCTTCGAAGTTATGAACTCCGCCACGGCTTTATAGCCATGGTTCAGGCCCAAGCCTTTTTTAGGCTTGGAATATGAAAACCCATACCATCACCTTAGGGAGTTTGAGTAGCTCGTGCATGCCCGACAATTGCGGGCATGACACACTAAATGTTGTGGTGGAAACTGTTCCGTTCTCTCACCGAGAGGGCGAGACATTGGTGCGCCCAAAACGTAGGGTTGGTAAATGGAGAATGGCAAGAACTGCAGAATAGATTCTGTCTCGCGTTCTATCCTTTATCCCGAATCGCGGCCCTATGACAAGAAGTACTCAACTTCCGACAAATAGAGGGTGAAACCATAGGTGCAGCCTGGGACCGTTTTACCACTCTTACCAAATTTGGCCCAGATCTGTCCATACCAAACCATGTGCTTTTACAGCATTTCTGGCTAGGTTTGGATAGAGCGTCTGCCCTACTGCTTGACACAACTACCGGAGGGTCGTTTTCACATAAAACCCCGGCGGAAGGAGAAGCTCTCCTAAACCGTATTCTTGAGAATACCCCCCTGCTAGAACCCATCCGAGTAGAACCCAAGCAGATTCATGAGGAAGTCTCTTCGGCCGATGTCGAACTTGTTACACCTTTAGAGGGACCCTCGCTGAACCAGAACCCAAGCAAAAGGAATCTGCATGTGCAGATCTCCCGTTTTTCGAGGCCGATCTTACAGAAGAATTTGGTAAAGCCTCGAATTACAAATGCTGGAAGAAACCACCAGTCCCTGTCAGTCCTAAGGCACCCCTTGTTGAACTTTTTCTCAAGGTGTCCATCAAGGAATTGACTGCTATCATAAGCACAGAGTGGTTACAAGAGAAGGAAAATTCGTCTGAAGAAATTCGGATTAATAGTCCCTCTACACCTCTCCGTTGCAGATATGAAGGGGACATAGTGGAAGTCATATATAGCTGCTGTGGGCACAAATATTATGTCCAAATCCTTTGCGCAATCCTGTGCAAGGGAGACTTATAGAACCCATGCAGCGTGGACTTTACGTATAGCACCTCGAACCACACTAGAGTGCCGTGAGATTATACATGATCAAATTCTTCTGCATAAGGATGTCAAACTTTCTTTGGATTTTCATATTTTTGATGTCCAAGATTTTGACATTCTAATCGGGCATCCCTTGGAAAAGATTATTGATCTAGCAAAATCCGGGGATTTAGATGTCAAGTTGGGGAGAAAAACATTTTCGATTCCAGTTACACGAGCTAAAAACTCAGTGACGGACTCTCTCCACTATCATGACACGCCCGAGGAGGTCATGGGAGTCATGCTCTATGATAACCCTGAGACAAACTTAGAACATGATGCCCAATTCTTCATAGAAGAAGAGGATGACTCAGGGGAAACCATAGAACTTCCTCAAGAGGAAGAACTGACTTGACCTCCAGTTGAGCTTAATCACCCTGGGCGTTCGGGTTACCCGATCCGATCCGATCGGGTCGGGTAATTCAGGTTTTAAAAAGTTCGGGTAATAGAATCGCCACCCAAAATCAGCCCGAAAATCCATTACCCGCAACTTCGGTACCCGCAAATTCAGGTTTGGGTTCGGGTAATCCCATTCTACCCGAAATATATAGAATCACGGCAAACCCTCAAACATCATATAATTTAGCATAGAATTATAACTGGAAAAAATAAATAATTAAATTTGAGGCATTCGGCCATTGCCGAGGATACTTAATCATCATAATTTAGTTGCAAGTGCAAATGACACATTCACAAATAAAATTGACAGTCACATAGGACACACGGACAGACCTTCACTTCACGTCTTCACCCATGGCAATACAAGTTGCCAACTGCCAAGTGCAGTACACTAGTGTCAAACACGGGCGGACCTTCACCGACAAAGATTAACGATTAAATAGCGATTCCTAGTGACGATTAACTAAAGATAACTAGTGGCGTAAGGAAACCTCAAGACCATGAGGACTCAACACAAATCGTGGTAGAACCGGCAAAGACCGGAATAACGATTAACTAAAAATAGTCCAACCTCAAGACCATTGGGCTTGGGCCGCATGGGGAAAAGGAATCGACCGTGGACCAATGCCGAGTCCGGACTTGTGTCACATGCGGGTTCGGGTTTTCGGTACCGGAGCTCTCAACCCGAATTACCCACAAAAAACTTCGGGTTTTATGATTCGCTACCGAATTACCCACAAAACCGCGGGTTCGGGTTTTTCGGGTTCGGTCCGGGTTTTTGGGTTGGGTAATGGGTAGCGGGTTTTATGCCACCCCCCCCCTCGGCCTACGCTTATGTCTTCCTAAACGGTGACACACAAACTCGGGTTATCATTAGTGATAAACTTAGTGACCAGGAGACGTCCCAACTCATCGCCGTCTTAGAGAAACATAGATCGGTCTTTGGGTATTCTTTTGCAAGATCTAAAAGGGGTAAGTCCAACACTGCGCACACATCGCATACCTATTGACCCCCGATAGTACCCCATCACGTGAACCCCAAAGAAGGCTCAATAATGCGATGCATGAAGTCGTGAAGAAGGAAGTTCTCATGCTTCTTTCAGGGATAATTTATCCCGTACCACATAGCGATTGGGTTAGCCCTGTCCAAGTGGTCCCTAAAAAGGGAGGAATGACGGCCGTTGAGAACTCAAAGAACAAACTCATTCCACAAAGACAAGTCACAGGGTGGAGAATGTGCATCGATTATAGAAAACTGAACAAGGCAACTAAGAAAGATCACTTCTCGCTTCCATTCATTGATGAAATGTTGGAACGGTTAGCTTAAACACTCTTTCTTTTGTTTCCTTGACGGGTATTCGGCTATCACCGGATCCCGATCCACTCGATGACCAAAGCAAGACCACATTCATATGCCCATACGGAACCTATGCCTACCGTAGAATGTCATTTTGGCCGTGTAATGCACCGCTTCTTTTTCGCCGGTGTATGATGTCTATTTTCTTAGACATGATCAAAGAAATCATGGAAGTCTTCATGGACGATTTCTCCGTCTATGGTAAGAATTTCAACCGCTATCTAAAGAATTTAGACAAGGTCTTGCAAAGTGATGCCAAGAAAAGGACCTAGTGCTTAATTGGGAAAAATGCCATTTCATGGTCCGAGAAGGCATTGTTCTTGGACACCTAGTGTCTGAGAGGGGGATTGAGGTAGACAGAGCTAAGATAGACGTTATCAAAAAGCTACCACCCCCTGAATGTCAAGGGGATCCGCAGCCTTCCTAGGTCATGCGGGGTTCTATAGAAGATTCATCAAGGATTTTTCTCGGATCTCTAGACCCCTCACGAACACGTTAGCTAAGGATGCTCCTTCGACTCCATAGATGAGTGCATGCACGCTTTGAAACCCTTAAGAAAGCACTCATCTCGGCTCGATCATCCAACCCCCGTGATTGGTCGTTGCCGTTTGAAATCATGTGCGATTCTAGCGACTATGCCGTTGGTGCGGTCTTAGGCCAAACCAAAGACAAGAAGCGACATGCGATCGCGATATGCTAGCAAGACTCTAACAGAGCCCGGTTGAACTACGCTACCACGTAAAACGAAAGCTCCTCGCGGTAGTCTTTGCTATAGAAAAGTTTTTCGCTCTTACTTAGTGGGTGCCAAGATAATTGTTTACACCGATCATGCTGCTTTGAAATATCTCGCTCACTAAGAAAGATGCAAAACCTCATTTGATCCGATGGATTCTTCTACTCCAAGAATTTGATCTAGAAATAAAAGATAAAAAAGGAGTAGAGAATACCGCTGCGGATCATTTGTCGCAAGTATGCAGGTCACTAATATGCGTGAGCTGCCGATCAATGACTACCTACGCAACGACATGCTACTTGAAGGTGATGGACACCAACCCATGGTATACAAACATTGTCAACTACATGGTTGCAGGTTATGTACCTCCAGGGTAGGACCGGCGAAAGCTCCAAGTGGAGAGCAGACGTCACCTTTGGGACGACCCATATCTATACAGGGTGTGCACAGATGGCTTGTTAAGAAGGTGCGTACCAAGGGAAGAAGGGATGCAAATAATAGAAAAATGTCATGCATCACCCTATGCCGGTCACCTCGAGTATTCGCACTCAAGCTAAAATCCGGCAAAGTGTGGGTTCTTCCGCCGACAATGTACGCCAACACAAAAGAATTCATCAAAAGATGCTACAAACCGCCAAAAGACAGGCAATATCACATTTCGCGATGCAATGCCCCTACACTACAATCTTCAAATAGAAATATTTGATGTGTGGGGCATTGACTTCATGGGACCATTTTCCAAGTCCCATGATTGCGAGTACATCCTGGTGGCAGTGGATTATGTGTCGAAGTGGGTAGAAGCACTACCATGCAGAGCTGCTGATGCAAAACATGCTTGCAAGATGTTCCATGAAGTGATCTTTCCCCGTTTTGGAACACCACGCATGGTGATAAGTGACGGAGGATCTCACTTCGTGGGCAAGTCATTCAGGGCATTCCTGAAAGAGCTTGGTGCCAAGCACAACATTGCTACCCCCTATCATCCGCAAACTAGCGGGCAAGCCGAGACTTCAAACAAATAGATTAAAAGCATCCTACAGAAAATAGTCAACGAGATGGGGAAAGGCTGGAAAAACAAGCTACCCGATGCTCTCTGGGCATATCGGACAAAGCATATAAAGCCCCCATCGGCATGCCACCCTATCAACCGGTATATGACAAAAACCCGCCACTTACCGCTTGAGCCGAACATCGAGCACACTTGGGCCATCAAGAAGTGGAACATGGACGCGGACTCATTTGGAAAGAACCATCAAAAACAAATTTTCGAACTCAAAGAATGGCGAGAAAAGGCGTACCACGGTGCAAAAGCTCTACAAAGAGCGCACAAAAAGATGGCATGATCAACGCATCAAGATAAAAGAATTCACCGAGGGCGACAAGGTACTTCTATTCTACCCCGGGTGAAATTATTCGGTGAAGGAAAGCTGAAGAGCAAGTGGAAAGGACCCGTACAATCGTCATCAACACTTCGCCACATGGCGCGATCACAATTCAAGATGACTCGGGTAATATACAAAAGGTAAGCGGTCAACGATTAAGCTTTTCTTTGAGCCATTGCCCGATCTTAACCAGGAGCTTGATAGAATAGACTTTTATTTTGAAAGTGATTTATGTAATCAAAGCATACAAAAAAAAAAAAAGTGTGAGGGCATGTTTTTTCTTTGTTTCATTTTATTTACCAAATTGCCCTCACTAACTTCATGCTGATTTGTGCTTGCTAAAATTATTTTATCTATTGCACAAAGCATATTTTCATTTTCAAATAAATTATAAAATGGGGAATAGAATTAAGAATGGGGAATAAAGTTCGATCTCACGCGGCAACAAAAGCATCAATTCAAATTTCAAATCCCATTCAAAGACGTGGGCTAAAACCCGACTGGGGGCGCCCACGGTGGCGCGTCTTGGCGCGCCACCCGGCGTGTTCGCGCGGGGACGGGCTCGCCGGCCCCGATCTTTCATCCCCGGCCTTCATTCCGCAAATGAATGTCATTCACGCCGGTTACTCGGCGAATCGGCTGTCAGGTCGGCGGAGGGGTCACCTTGTCCTATAAATACCACCCTCACCTCTCTTCTTCCTCACACACCTCATTCTTGCTCTTCTCTTCTCCCCATTCTTCTTCTTACATCCAAAGAAGTAGCAAGCAATGGCAAGCCACGCTATCTCTCTCTACAACGCTTCCCGCCGCTTTGCACTATTAGTGATGGCGACCTCTCCTTTCCAAGCAACGACGCCGAGCCATCATCCATTGCGCCTCTTGCCATGCTCCCTCCCCAAGCTTCATTCAAGTGGAGGAACAGCATGGTGTCCACAGCAGGTCCGTGGCGCCCAAAAGCATCCTTGGGCGCCCTCCTCGCCCCCACGGTGGGCACCCTTGGCATCAAGAGAAAGGTGCCCGAAGCCGGCGGCGCACGTTCTTCATCAACGGACACATCTTCCTTCCACGCCTCCGATGCAAGCTTTCCATACACCATCGTTGGTATAGACATGCCCCGGGAGGACGTGGGAAGGGGCCGATGAAGAAGCCAACCAAGGCTCCCACACCGCGGTGACATCTCCTAGCGCCCTTAGGATCCCTGGGGGCCCCTAGAAAGGCCCCGAATGTCATCGAGTCGCTCCAAGTAGTGAGGGTCCTATGAGGGTGCAACAGCCGCGCCCCAGGAAGGCTCCTAATGTGTTCGAGAGCCATTCCACGGGTAGCGCTTTTTGCTGCACACCGCCGGCAGCAGCTCGGTGCCGAAGGTTCCGTCTCTAGCTACGCTAAACGCTAGAGTCAACTCCTGCGTATGCTAGTCAAGACGCTAACCTCGGAGGTAGAAGGGGCGGAATCGAGAACGCGGAACTTAGAAAGGTGATAGACTCATTCCGCCTCGGCTTTAAGACCAAGTTAGTCGGGGTCGCTAAAGCAGCAAATGCGGGCATGCCCTCAAAAGGCCCGCATAAGCGCTTCTACCTCCCATAAATAATTAGGCGCGCACTAGATTTAAATTTCAGCATTTCCCTTCCAATCATTTTTATAATTTCATAATTTGCTTGCGTCTCACTTGTATTTATTATTTATAAATTCAATAAAGTATGTCTTTGGATTATTGTGTATGTCTCCACTTGTTTTTGTCCTTGTGCAAAAAGAAAACAAAAAAAGATAGGTACAAAAAAACAAGTGTGGGGAGGCGACACGTATCTCACAAGTCAAAGGTACGCATTTTATAAATACAAATTACACTTTGGCTTGTGGCATATTTTCTCCTCTTCTCCCATGAGTAAACATGATGCTAAACCTGAACCAAAGTTAGTAATACTCCATCTCTAGTCTACCAATTGAGTCATGGTTTGCATACATTTTATTCCTCGCCAAAAGCCAAACTTGTTGAGCAACTATCTGTTAGAGACCCCATATTTATCTAAATGACTGAGCTTTGAGATATAGTAGAATGACTTGACGCTTGCTCTCTCTTGCAATAAGACTTCATTTTATTTCAAAATTCAAAATAAGGCATGCTCATGGTTTGATTTAGACAAAGTTCCTACCAAAGCCCGATACATGATTTAAATATCCACTATAGCCGCTTTCTCTTGTATTGAGTTTTGTCAAGTTTCGAGATCTTTGTTGAGAGAGTTTCACGCTCCCAAGATCGAAATACACGCATACACCCACATATACACGCTGATTCTCACCACCGAGAATTGCGCACAACATGCACCATTTCCATCAACCAAATAAACACTCCATCCATGTTGTTACCATGATCGTCTCTCTATACCAAAAAGTATCATGCAAAAAGAGAGTATAGGCTACAGAAAAAGTATGAGAAAAAGAAAAGATGAACAAATGTCCCAATAAGACGAGGAAGTCAGTACTCGTCCCAAAAAAATGGGAAAATAAGTAGCCTGTACTTCTCCAAAAGCATACAAAAAAGAAAAAGAGAGATCATGAAACAAGGAGTAACCAAAAATACTACAAATATTTTCACACACTTGCACATTTCGATCTAGGAGTATGACGCTTCCCTCCAAGGATCCGGAGCTTGACCCGACAATATATACAGGGGTAAGTATGCATCCCTCTCCACACAAAGATCAAAAACCCCGCAAAAAGATAGGATGAGTGAGAGTGACAAAAAGAAAGAGTGCTTTGGTGAGGAAAAGAAATGAGCGACTATGTGAGAATCAACCATAGAGCAATCTTTGCTTTTTATTTCAAAAATTCAAAAATCAACCAAGTCTTTTGCGCATGAGTAGTAGTGGGAAGAAAGGATTTCAAGCTATTCCATTGTTCAATTGTTCTAAGATAACTTGGTAGCCACCATGAATGCTCACAAAGCGGGTGAGGCCCGAATAACCTCGTATGCGAGATCAACATCATGGAGATTGAACCACTCTAGTCCCTACGCCTTCACTTTCGAGGGCGAGCAAAGGGCTAAGTGTGGGGAGTTGGTTGACGGTAACCAACAACGCAGATAAAAAGCCGTCAACATACACCAAAACAACCTAGAAATAGGATTTATATTCTAACAAATTCCATAGTTTTGGTATTTATTTGGTTTTGCGAGGTACAACACAGAAAAATGCACTTTGGGCCAAAATATAAAGAAAAAGTAATAATAAAAACAATATTTAAAATGGCCCAAAGGTGAAACATGGCAACCCAAGCCAACTTACCTCGGATGGGCCAAAATCCAATGCAACCACCACCAGGCCAAGCCCAAGACGATGAAACACGCCCACCGCTGCCAAAGCCCAAAGACCGGCCGCCCCCGGCCCGCGGCGCCGCAAGGGTCCGATCGGCTGGACCCGGCCTTTGGTCGCGGTAACTTTAATGCGTAGAAGGTAAATTTTGGCGTGGTGGCCCGATGCGGTGAATCTCCAAACCGCCTATTCTTGGTCGGTTTGGCCATAATGGAGGGAGGAGACACTTTTCCGAAGACCCCCTACCCTCAAGTCGTAAAAAGGAGGCCCTCTACCTCTTCTCCAACAAGAAGAACCACAAGGAGAATCAAGCACAAAGTGAGCAAGAGAGTAGAGAGTCTTCCTCTTCTTCTACTTCTTCCAATTCTAGAGAGTGAGAGGGAAAAGCTAGAAGGAAGTTGGTCCTTCTACCTGAGTTGTCGGTTCGCTCCCTGTGTCCCGCGGTTCCTAGGAAGTCGGAGTGCCGGGCTTGTCGGTACCCGCTTCGCTTGTACCTCTACAAACTACTTACACTTTGGTAAGCAAGTTTGTGTTAATCTTTTCGGTTTATTATTCTTAAGCATATCATCTTAGCCGTTCTCAAGTGGGATTGATAGTCCGTCTTTTGGGGCGGTAGTTCTTGGTGGAGGAACCTCTTGACGGGGAACCCGGCCAACATCGAGAGCTGTAAACGGTAGTACAAACGTGGTGTTTGGACTAGCGGTTACCTATCTTTTGCGGTGCACTCCACGGTTGTGGGGGTAGGTGGCTGGGTAGTGACAGCCTTGTCCGTCCTCTAAAATCCCCCCACGTGAAGGGTGTGTTGTAGTGCTAATTGCCGGTTTCTGCCCAGTTAGGGCGAGTGCCGGTGCCGAAGTAAGGAGGTAACGGCCGAGTGATCCCCGCCTCGAGAGTTTGAGCCCATAAAGACATCTCACCACTCTTAGAAACTAACCTTGCCTAGGGTAGACTCTATCCGAGAAAAGCCTCTCACGTAAGCCGTCCCTCGTGAAATATAATATATGATACCCCGAATACCACCGGGTGAAGTGCTACAACGGTCTTTTCCGCGGCGCTTTGTTGACACATATTAACGATATATTTTTAATTGTCAACTAAACATGGAAAAGGACTAAAATATAATTAGATAACCTTATTAGGGGTTTATACTAATGATTTCCATGAGTTTTGGTGAAGTTGTGATTTGCGGTACTTAATAGAAAAACAAATAGTAAATGATGTGGCATACGACATGTCATAAACGCAACGCAATCCAACTCGAAACAAGTCCGAAAGGCTACGGATTATTCCCGACACCTAACGAACGAAACTCGGAACCAAGAAATACATCATCTAGAAGACTCGAAGCCACGACACACGCACGCGGGCCGGAGGGGGGAAGACCCCCGGGGCGATCGCCCGATATCGAGCCGATCGCCCCGACAGTCGCCGTTCGGCCCAGCTTACGGAATGTTCCTCCACCGCTCTAATACTCGATCTAAACCGGTTGATTTACGTCGGTTTGATCCGAGGGGCATCAGAGAAGTACGGGATTGATTCAAGGATTAATACCACATAAATCGTTGAAGTTGAAGAGACAGAGGAAGACCGATATATAAAGACCCCTGCACCCCCTCAAGCCGCATGCAGAGAGAATCAAGTTTGATCTAAGGCTTCACGTTCATTAAGAAGTAGATCAAGTAGATCCATCTCAGTTCAATCTTCAATTCAATCGGATCATCAACGACAATACAAGAGATAGAAGCTCTAGATTAGAATTAGATTGAGAGTAGTTTTATAAGTTGAGAGAATTATTGAGTGGTTGAAGCGGAGTAGAAGGAAGGCCCTGAGTCTGTCGCCGCCTCCATCTTCTTCCTCTTCAGAGTTGGCGCCTCCATTGGAGCACGACACTCGAGATCTTGTGGATTGTTCGAATTCCATTGAAGTAAGTGATATTGTCTTTATTATTCTTAAGGTTCGTATTTCTTTGATAAGATTACTTTGATTCCCCGCCGCTCTTGAATTAAAGTTGTTAGATTAATGTAAGCGCGGTGCTTAGATTGACTAGCTCATTACGAATACCTTCTATAGGCGGGGTGAAGACACTTGTTAAGGCCGATCGTAGTGGTGACAAAGACTATTGAGTCCTTTGTTACGCCCCCCCGTTTATAGAAATCGTAGGAGACCTCGCATTGTTAGCGTAGAACCCCTTTATTAAGAGTTTCTTCATGACAATCCCTCTTGAGAATAATATTGCAAATGATTTACTTGAAGTGAGAACAAGACCTTCTTACTAGAACTCCTTATCTTTATTATCAATCTAGTTTAATTAAACCACGTAGAGATCAGTAGTAAATCTCAAGAACCTTTTCTACGTTCTCCCCGTGGATTCGATATTTAAAACCCATTACCCGGGTGAAGTGCTCACCGGTATCCGTGCGCTTGCGTGGATTATCAATCATAATATTCCTGTAGGCTTAACAAATACCAACACGCTTGCAGACTTTTTCGCTTTCGCTAAGAAACACCAATAATGGCACGACCACCCGATGGATCCAAGAGCATCGCTACACCAAGCCACAGGAGTCGGAGCACCCGGGACCAAGAACCTTGGATATACTCATCGGCCGGATAGAGGCAAGTCCTAACTCCCACCCCTCTAATATTAACTTAATTGAACATTGATAATCTTGTGGAAATTATGATCATGGCCCATTATATGTGGAATGTTTATATATATATATATATATATATATATATATATATATATATATATATATATATATATATATATATATATGAGAATGTTGAGACTCATAAATGAGATCGATGTGAATTGTGAATGAGATTGTTGTTGAATGAGAAAATGGCTATGATGATGATTACTTACGAGATTATGGAATAATAATATTAACATGAACCTAAGCAACAAAAGAGGTGGGTGGTGGTAGTCCGGATATGCCTAAATACCACATCGGGAATCGCCGTGAGGGGTTCCTCGCCGAGATACTTTTGCCTCGTAAGGACCGGTTCGTGAGACAATCTCGCCTAGTGAGATGTTACGCATGCGACCACATGTCTAATATGGGCAGACTTGATCTCACACCTCGTTGGATTGAAGTGTAGTTTTCGACCTAGGAGGCCGAGAAGGCGAACGGTCTATCGGGAGCGCACATGGGGAGAGTGGCCCCGCCCAATTAGGGTTGGCGTGGTTGCTATGTGGTCTTCCGTGGCAAATGATTGGGCGTGGTGACGCCGTTTTGTGCATAGATTCATGATTATGATTATGAATGTTGATGATATAGGTTGGGTAATAAGGTATTACCCATAAAGCCGTTGGTGATTAGGTATCACCGTATTGTTGAGGATGATGCGTCATCCTATTTCCAACCCCTGAGAAGCCGTGGTAGGAATTACATGGAAATCTAGGAGGCATCCGAGCAGGTACGGGATCTCGTTAGGCCTGTCTGAACCAATGAACTCTAGTGTAGGACTGTGCCTATCATGTGGGGAAATTTGTACAACCTCTGCAGAGTTAACTAAATCTATTCGAATAGCCACATCCTTAGAATGGGCAGATGGTGGATGAGATCATCTACAATTAGATACCACACATAATTAAGATAATCTGGTATGTAATCTGTTAACTTGAGACTGGATAATTGATAACTAACCTAGGAACTAGTGGGAGTAGTTAAACTCTACTAGGGCCCAACCCATAATGGTAACCACCTATCTTTCGGTTGGGACTTGCTGAGTATGAAAGTACTCACTCCTCTATTTCTATTTTTAGAAATTCAGCTGCAGGAGTGTATCCAAGGATTAAGTTATCGAAGGACTACGCAAGGATGAATCCACCAGGAGAACACTTGAAGACGGAGCTGAAGGAGCTACATGAAGACGCTACGATTGAGTTATAGGAACGCGCTATAGGAAGAGGTTTAGGGTTTGTCCGCACTCCAAGTTTGCCTGTAGGAATGGAGCCCTGATAGGGTTGCTGCGTGGGATCTCTGATAGGTTTATGATGTACGGCCTATGGCTCAAGTCATGTAACCCGCACCATGTATCATGTTTTCTCTATTAGTAATAAAAGTATAGTTTTTGATATCAATTTCGTGTTTAATTAGGCGTATTTGTGCGTGATCCCGACGCGAAATACGTGTGATTAAGGATCCTCGTAAATGAGGGTCCGATATCTCCCATTACCCAGACTAGGCAAGCCTAGGAGCAAACTCCCGCACCAAGCCTATCCCGCACGTAAGCCTTCTTCCGCACCCATGTCACCATGAGACTAATATCCACACTAGGATCCTCTAATTAATTAGCTAGGTCCGAGCCATATAGCCCTAATGGTGTGGCTGTTAAGCCGGGTTACATGCTCCAAGAACCGGTCCTTAGAATCCAAGGTGTACGAGCACCAACCCAAGAAACCAAAGTGTATCAAAACCAAATAACCATCATACCAATCCTTCCATCCTACTCGAGATTCACCAACCCACACCATGATCTCGCAAAGTTACCAACTTTGCCACTTATATCAACATCATTAACCATGTTTTAGTTGAATTACCCAAACCAACCCTAGCCGCAAAGCTAAGCATGAAACTACTTCCAACCAACCCGAGGTTTCAAGGATGATATGTCAATTTCTATTAAACCCTAACATGGGATTCGTATTTATGACTCTCAAAGATGCAACAAATGGTCTAACAACTCTAACTCAGAGTAAAATGAAAGATAAAGTATGGTCAAGGACACTTGCCTTCAAAAAGTTGTTCAGACAGTGGGACATTTCTTCTCGAACAACCTCTGACATCTTCCATTGGAGAGACAGCAACAACAAGAACAAGCATAACAAAGGAACCTAAAAACAGTATATCAATCATAAGAGAACGTACTATAAGCGGTTGTTAACATGTAGAGCTTGTTTCTACGATCGCGTGAGTGTAGAAACTATCTAAAACAGAGCTACTGTTAAAAAGTTATGAGCTTTTCAAGTTTTAGGGGCAATTTTGTAAACAAAAGGATTTATTTAAAATTATTTTTCCAAACTAGGGACCAAAAGTAAATTATTTGGACTAGAAAACTACTTTATAAAGTTTAAAGTTCATATTGCAAAAGTGCCATTTTCAGAATTATTTTATGAGATAAAACACATTTTTGAAACATAAACTCATTTTCATTTTTGTTAGGGTCAAAACAAGATTAAACATATATTACATGGAGTAGTTTGCAAGAATGGCATGACTCGGGGAATAGTGGAATGATTACTCATAGAGGTAGAGGCTAGATTAGAAAGTGCGCGTGACTCGATATGTTGATCTGCTGATGTGACGCTTGACTGATGATGTGGCGATCCTTGGTTGGATGAGGGAGGCGCTGACATGGCTGTGAGGTTGACCCTGTTGACCAAGGGTCAACATCCGATCTGGGCTATCCAAGGGAGATCGGACGGTGGAGGAGGCGCTCGGCGTGGTTGTCCATGATCGGCGGTGGACAGCGCGATGAGAGGGAGATCCCCATGGCGAACACGGCAAGGGGCTTCCTGACAGCGGCGGTTGAGTGGTGATGGCACTAGGCATGGCCGGGTTTGAGGGCGCCATGGAAACTAGTGAGAAGCTCGCGAACGGCGGCGGCTCAAGCTAGCGGCCTCGAATGGACTCGGGAAGGGAACAGGGGTGTAGAACTCGTCGGCCGCTGAACCCATCTTGGTGGTCATCTACACCGGCGGCGGCCACCGACAAGGGAGGACGCGCGGGGGTTCGCGGCCCGTCGAGCACGGGAGAGCATGCCGGGGTCATGGATTCAAGCCATGGGGCGGCTAGGCGGGTTCGCGGTGTCCCTGCGATGCCGGGGGAGGAAACAGAAGGGAGGGAGGCGTCCGAAATCGGAGATCGATGGCGGTGGGTGAAGCTCGGGCTGGACTCGGCCATGGCAGCTGCGAGCTTGGGGTATTTGGAGGGAGGGAGAGAGCTCGGGGAGGGGAGAGGCGTCTACGACGTGGAGATGCGGACCTCGGGGCCCTCCTTTATTGGGCGAGAGAGGGGGGGAGGCCGGGTCACGAGCTCGGCCACATGTCGGCCATGGTAGCGTTGACCGACGCGGCCGAAAAACGGGTCGGGGGGCGGCCGTGGTGCGCGAGTGGTGGAGCGAGGGAGGAGGGGGTTGGCCCGGGGGACGCGCGCGGCTTGCTCGGTCGGGCGGGGTGCTCGGTCGAGTGGTGCCCGGCCCATGGCCGCTGAAAAGGGAGAGAAGGGAGAGCGGCCGGAGGTGAGGGGCTTAAGCCGACATGTGGGGCCGGCTGTCACCCGGTGAGAGAGAGGGAGAGATGGTGAGTGGGAGCCACCTGGAAGTGAGTGGGAGAGGGAGAATAGGGTGGGAGGGGAGGAGCCGGATGGGCCAAGGCCCATGCGGGGGAAAGATGGATGGAGGCGCAGGCCGGGCCTGAGAGAGAGAGAGAGAGAGAAAGGGGTGGGCTGAAGCAAAGGTTTCGCCCAAACAAAGGGGGAGAAGGGTTTTCGCCTTTTAAATCAGAAATTGATTTTCAAACTCCAAATGAAAACCTTTTCAAACTCATTTTGAAACTTCGTTTGAATATTCCGAAGTTTTAAAAATTGACACAACTTTTTCAAGTAAAATTTTGAACTTGTTTTTAAAATAAAATTTAAATACTTATTCAGGAGGAATAGAATAAAACTTATTCGAGGCTTAGACGGGATTATAGATTCATTTTTCACACAATAAAATTAAATGCAAAGGCATGAATGCAACAACCTATCAAATTAATTATAAATTTTTTAGAAAATCACATTTTGCACTATTCCAATTATCAATATCCTACCTAAATCTTGGAAAATTTTAAGAAAATTATTAAATCATTTATTTTATCTAGTCAAAACTATTCGATCACATCCTAAAACAGAAATTTTGGCGTGTGACATGACCTTGCCGACAACAGCTTCGCGACCTCGAGGCGCTCTTCCCCCCGATATCGTCTTTGCCACCGGGAGAGAGCCGAGCTTTCACTTCTTGCGTAATGATGTCTCGGTCGCTGTCCCCGCAGACGCATCTGCGTGCCTCGTCCGCCTCGGCACCGTCGAGTACGCGCTCCGCGCCTTCCCGCTCGGTGGCTACTCCGCACCCGTGATCACGCCGGGCGGCCTCGCCCTCATCACGGCGCACCGAAACGAGCATGCTCTCCGTCGCCTACCGCTCCACGGACGCATCCGTGTGCTCCCTCGCCGCCGCCGTGAGGCAACAGCCCGTTGTAGGCCATTGCCATGTTCGACGGCCCCTACCGCGAGGCCCTCTTCACGGCGTTCTCCCGGACCTCTCAATGGCGGTCTTCGACTCGTCCATCGTCTCGACTTGGGGCTCGCTAGGCTGGGCCCCGTCGGCCACCGCTCCCTCACCGTCAAGACCGCCGTGCACAGCCGGCGTGCTACTCTGAGCACGTTATCTGGCGGCGCCCCATGGTCTCCACCAAAAGCCGCCACGGAGGCGGCCGGCGGTGGCCTGGGCCATGCCCCCGCCTCGGGACAGCTAGAGGTACCGCAAAGCCGGTCGACCTCACCGTCTCCGGCGGCCGCTGCGAAAGCACGGAAGGCGCGGCAGGAAGCTGCGGCGCGCACGTCGTGTCGGCCTTCGACGACCTCTCTCCATCACACTTGACATGTCCACATCCCTCGCGCGCACCTCGCCTGGGACGACGCTCAAGGCGATCTAGATTGAAGTTTTCATAGTTTGCACACGGTTGGTTTCCATAGGATACGTTGCCTTTTGAATCACATCTTCATCTTCGGGATTAGATTATAATAATTGAAGTTTTTGTCCCTAAATTTGGAGGGTTTGTTGAAGAGAGAAAATCCTATCTTGTCCTTTGTAGAATTATAGTTTGACAAGTTAGACAATTGGTTGGGGGCATCTTAGTGGCTTAGCGCCCATAATCCCCTATAACTTGGTCTAGCCTGGATTATGGGATTATGGTAATTAAGAGGTTTGATTATAATAATATATAAAGTATATAATAAATCATGTTTGGATCAAAATCCAATTATATAATCTAGTTATTATAATTGTGGGGTATCCTATATCCTAGTCACAAGATTATGAGGAATGGGATTCTTGTACATCTCCAAGAGTTTGGTAAATTTTAGTTGGCAAATCTTGTGTTTTGCCAACTCCCAAAAGGATATGCCAAGTAGAAAAAAGCCTCTCTCCAACAGTTTGCTATTTTTGACTTGGCAAAACCATGACAAACTTACGTCGGGAACCACGAGACGTAAAACAAAATTATGTTTTCACCCTTCCACCTCTTACAAACTTGCGTCAAAAACCCCGAGACGTAAAACAAAATAATGTTTCCACCCTTCCACCTCTTTGTGGGTGTCGAGAGCACGACGTTTGCCAAGCGTCGTCGAAGGCGGCGCATATTTCGCCGAGGGCGGCCTCTTTTGCCAACGTTGCTCAAATTGCCAACTCCAAATGGCAAGCTGTTGGAGGCCGTTTTTAGAGCGTTTGGCAAAAATTTGAGAATGCCAAGTTTAAATGGGGAACTGTTGGAGCTGCTCTAAAAAAACTACACATATTTCGAAGCAAATGAAAATCAGAGCGGCATTGGGTAGCCTGTTAGCATCCAGAACTTCGTGTAATGTATGAGTTAGTTCATAATGAATGCCGGCGGAATTAGCTGTCCATGTTAATTGGGAAGAAGAAATTTATGTTGTCATTTTTAATTGGGATCACGGACTAGCTTGGGTCCCTAAAACAGAATCAGCTATTCATCTTCTCTGCATCATAGGTACAAAAATTAGGAGCATGCTTTGATCTAAATTAAAGCTGGCCTTTTTTTCACTTGAAATTTGTAATTTCGGGTTCTGGGGTCCGTGGAAATCAGGATGCAACTACATGCTAAAGCAGTAGAGCTTGTAGTGGTGATATGTCTTTACTATTCACCACAATATCTTATTCCATCGATAATACATGCTCGCAGGAGCCTGGAAGAACTGTGTTGACACCCAAAATGTCCAAGTATGATTTTCAGTAACCCAGGCGTGACAAGGAGGTCATGGACATGATGGGAATGCAACAAGGAGGTCAAGAGATCTAGAAATCCGACTGAAAAGGTGACCTGCTCCAGCCATTCATGCGCGGACGCCGGGATCCGCGACGCGGGCGCGTCGGCGGCGGCGCACGGCGGCGTCGGCGGTGCCTCCGCGGGCGCAGCCCGCTCTAGACAGCGTCGGCGCCGCGCCGGACGCTGGGCCTCGCAGCGTCCGGCGTCGCGGCGTCGGCGCTAGCTTCGGGCTGCGAAGTCGCTGGACCGCGTCGGCCGCGCGCGCAACGCCGCGTCGGCGCTAGCGTCAGCGGCGTCGGCGCGTGTCTTGTTGGCGCCCGATTTGTCCGTACCGATCACGTTTCAGATCGAGTTTTGGAAGGTTTCGATGATTCAGGGACGTCTTTGGACGATTTCCTAAGGGGATAAGACCACCCCCTTCTATATAATGAGAGGTTCATGGCCGATTTGATCCCATCTACATACAATCGTCAAAACACAAACCCTATCTCTACTTTTACCTCTTCCAAACCCTAATTTGCTGTTCGACGACGTTCTCGATGAATTTCACCGGCGTTCTAGGTGGCCTTGCCGATCCTAGAAGACCCTTAGGTGCATCCTCCCGACGGATCCTCCCGACGGATCCTTCCGGAGGTTGTTCAGCTTCGTTTCAGCCGAGATCAAGCTCTACATCGCCTCTACCGGTCCCTAGATCGGTTTGGGTGGTCAGGCTATGAGTCTTGTTGCACGTTACAGGTTGATCGCAACCTCATGGGCATCCAAAGCCCTACCGGTGTGTTGGTGCAAACCCTAAATTGCGTCAACATACTTTTTGGCGACTCACTACAGGGGAAGACAAGGCGTCAACTCCAATTCGATATCGAAACTAGCACCATGACTAACGGAGAAGACGCAACCAAGAGGTCCAAAGTGCATAGCGCTAATATTTGGCGCCCCGAGTCCGTGGAGGAGCTCCCTCGAAGATCTACGTAAGAAGCTCCAGGACAAGGTGGCGGCCGTTACACGAAGCTTTCATGCAGAGTTGCCGCAAGGATAGGCATGATCAAGTCACTTTCATTACCGAGCCCGTCTATGGTGATGCTTCCGTGCCACAAGAGGTAATTTCCGTGAGACGCTCAACCTAAATTCGATGATGCTTACCCTATGCATGCCGATTATGCAAAGATGCTAGGTGACCAAAAGGTAGTTTTAGAAGGTTTAGTCACACCGGATAACTAGCTCTTTGGATTCACGCTAAAAAGTACTAGAAGGAACTCCAACCGATGACACACAATCGGCTTTAGTACCGAAGTTTAGCATGCCTTTGAATTTTTATGAATCCCAAAAAGATCGTACCACCTACTAGCCTACCACAATCGGGTCCTTCGCCCCCGCCGATAGAACCGGTCATGGTGGGGGTAGTACATCGATCAATAATCAAAGATCGGCTCATCAACAATTAAGAACCGATCATCGGGCCTCTCGAACGGGTGCTTAATCCTTTGCCAAATCCGGGGGGGGGCATAATATTCTACTCAATCCACCGAAGTCTCCAAGCCCAAATCCCATGCTCAACCAAAACTTGAATACGGGAACTCCTCCTACCGACTTTGATCGCCTCTTAGCTCGGTTTAGAGAAGATTTTTCTAAATCCTTAGAAGAAAGCTTGGGAATTCGCATCACATCCACTACAACTTCATACCAAAAGCCATATCCTTCCTCTCTCGACTACTTGGAAGCACCCCGGGGTGGAAGGTACCGATTTTTAAATTTAGTGGTAGTGATGGTAAAACTACTATGGAACATGTTAGTATGTACCTTTGCGCAACTAGGAACTGCTAGTACCTTAGATTATATGAAAGTACATAATTTTCCTTTATCTCTTACTGGTACAGCTTTTTCATGGTTTGCATCTTTACCTTGTTGTTCCATTAGTACTTGGGCCGAATTAGAAGAGAAATTTCATGCTTATTTTTATAATGGTGTCCAAGAAACTAGATTATCCCATCTTGCATCGGTTAGACAAGGGCGTGATGAATCCGTTCTTGACTTTTTCAAAAGGTTTAGAGAGATTAAAAGCCGTTGCTTTCACTTACAAATTTCTAAAAGGGACTTGATTGACTTTTGCTTTGCGAGACTTCGATCTAGCATTAGAGAGAAGCTTGAATATCATTAATTTGCTACATGTAATCAATTGCTAGAGAAGGCCGTTTCAGTTGAATCGCGCCTTAAAGAGTCTCGTGACAATTATCATTCTCATCGTGCTAATGTGCATGCACTTGATGGTTATTCTTCGTCTGACGATGAGAACAAAGATGTGTTGGCTGCTAAAATTCGGTGGCCAGCTGAGAACAAACAAGTAACTTGCCCTTCCCTCGCCGATTCATAAAAATCGGAATGAGGAAGTGAAGTTTACTTTCGATGTGTCCAAGTGCGACCGCATTTTTGATGAATTGTTAAAAATCGGATGCATTAGGATTAATTATACCTTGCCTTCTCGCAGATGAGTCAAGAAGAGAGCATATTGCAAATATCACAATTCTTACTCTCATGCAACTAATGATTGCAATGTTTTTTTCGTCGGGCAGTACAATCGGCTCTTAATGAGGGATGATTGAGTCTTACCGATATGCAGCTCGACAGAATCCTTTTCCAGCCCACATGAATGTGGTTGAAGCCAAGACACCGAAGCCAAGGCACCGCTATCTTGATTCGCCCGCAGCAAGTCGCTACCGCTCAAGGGAAGAACGTGATCATTGGTGAGCCACGCCCCGCATCGAATGCTCCTAAGAATTCGAGACGGCAAGTGTTGGCCGAGAAGAATGAGGAAGGCAAGACCAAGCTTACCATCGTTGCAAGCTCGGCGCAAGCTTTGAAGCATCAAGCATGGTTAGATGGTCGCACGGCCCAAGGAAGGCCAGCCTAGGCCGACCAGTCCGGGCCACCAAGATGGTGATACCCGCAACGCTTGATCAAACCCGCTTGAACCGACCACTTCGCCGGGTCGGCCGGGCCCTAAGAGTTCTAGCTCCCTCACTTCCGGTGTACATGTCCTCAAGTCATTGATTCCACAAAAGCCGGAGGTGGGAGTTTGGAAGATCAATGAGCCAAAAGCAAAGAAGCAAGTTGTGAAGCCTCAATGTACCTTTGATCGGCTTTTGGCAAAATACAAAAAGCAAAAGGCCGATTCTCGAGAATCGCCGGTAAAAAGAGAGTCTTCACCTCCAAAGCGTGAAGAATCTAAAAATAAGAATTGGCTATGACTCCTCTATATTCGTCTTACATTTGCGCCGTCCGCGGGAGTCCAGATGGGGGCCACCACTTCCACCAGTGGTGCCACCACCTCAATGGGGACCGAAGGGAGTCTTTGTGCCCTATCCTTCGGCTTCCATGATTAGAGGAGTTGCTGGTCCTATCTTCAAGCCGACCGTCTTTAGCCGATTGGGTTCTCAATCGAGCTCTAGCGGTGTAGAGAAGAAGGAGGAGCTCACATCCCGCACTCTCATGCTTGAGCAATCGGGAAGGCACCTATGCAAATGTGTACGTCCCTAAGAAGGTAGAAGTGGTTGTGAAGCCCGCTCCTATTACCACTCCTCGACCTTCCATCATTATCGGCTCAATGACGGCGCCTATCAATGACGTCAACAAGCCGATTGTGATTGGGGGGCAAGATTCAAATAACAACAAAGATCAAGTCTTGGAAGATGTTGTTGGAGCTCAAGAGAAGGTGAAGAAGCCCATGGATCCGCAGTACAGGCAGCCCAAGTGGTGCCCGACTGGGATCGACAAGACGCAAAAGTGGAAGCTTCAACGAGCTCAGCAAAAGATGCTCAAGCGCATGGCTGCTGCTCAGGGACAAGGGCCTATCTTGCCAGAAATTGTCCAGGAGATCAAGCAAAAGGAGGCCGAGTTGGTCACTGCTACTCGGAAGATGGCTCAACCGATTGCTAAATCGGTCAAGTCAATTGTGGTGGGGCAACCGGCTAAATCGGTTGAGGAGGTGTTCAAGCCAGCCCCTGATTTGTTGGCCCTCTTAGCAAATGGTCCAGCGGAGTCAGTTAAGCCAAGTGTTGAATCGACTAAGCCAGTCAACGGGGCTGCTAGTGCCCAAGATTCGGACATACCGACTATCGAGCCGGTTGAACCGATGGTTACTATTTCTGATGTCTCTACAGGTGTCCCCGAAGACTTCGCCGCTGCTATTTTCGCCATGGTCGGCATTGAAACACCAGCTGAGCCTGACGAGGAGATGGTGGACTACGAGCCTTCGCCACCACATGCTGAGATGAACACCATCTTTCTCTCTGCCGATTATTATGTGATCGGGCAGGGAGATGATGAGGTGGCCGCTGCAGAGTTGGCATTTGGAGTGGAGGACGCTGTGTTCAAGAAGCCTGCCACGCCTGTTAGACATCTCAAGCCATTGCATGTGAAGGGGCACATCAATGGGACTCCAGTGCGTAACATGCTAGTGGATGGGGGGGCAATTGTTAATCTTATGCCCTATTTACTATTTAAGAAGCTTGGGTGCAAGGATGAGGAGCTCATCGGGACCAACATGACCATCACCGGCGTGGGAGGAGGTGCGCCAATTCCGTCCAGGGGAATTGCTAACGTCGAGTTGACCATCGGGAGCAAGACCTTGGCTACTGCATTCTTCGTCGCCGATGTGGAAGGTAGTTATGATCTTATACTTGGTCGTGATTGGATCCATGCCAATCAATGTGTCCCCTCTAGCTTGCACCAGTTCCTCATCCAATGGGTGGGAGATGCCATAGAAATTGTCCACGTGGACAATTCGGTTGAGATTTCTACAACCGATGTCGCGCTCGGAGAATCTGGTTTTGCTTGTCTTTCAGGTAGAGATCTATCTAATTATGAGTACATTAGCTATGATGAGCGTGGATTTGTACCTGTGTCATTAAAACCGATGGATCATCTGTTCAATATCATTAATTAAATATTGTTTATTAATGGAAGACAACTTTGAATGGTTAAAGCATAGACTTGAGCATTATCGGACTGAAAAGACCGATGCATGCGAAGCTATTGATGACTTACTTGGATGAGCTCAATAAGTTGGGCCAAGGTTTTACATCGGCCGACCCTTTAGAACAGGTTGACATTGGGGATGATTCTATACCACGGCCGACGTTTATTAATCAAAACTTGGAAGCCGATTATAAATCTAAACTAATCGCGCTTCTCAAGGAATATGTTGATTGTTTTGCATAGAATTATACAGAGATGCCTGGGTTAAGCCGAGATCTCGTTGAGCATCGGCTTCCTATCAAGAGCATTTAGACCGTACAAGCAACCGCCAAGACGCTTCAATTCGGCAATCAATGACCGAATCAAAGAAAAGATTGATCGGTTGCTTCAAGCGGAATTTATCCGTCCATGCAGGTATGCGGAGTGGATCTCTAACATTGTTCCGGTTGAGAAGAAAGATACCGGGAAGATTAGAGTATGCATTGATTTTAGAGATTTGAATAGAGCCACTCCCAAAGATGAGTACCCTATGCCTATTGCTGACATGCTAATTAATGATGCTTCGGGACATAAAGTTATTAGCTTTCTTGATGGTAACGCTGGTTATAATCAAATATTTATGGCGGAAGAAGACACATCTAAGACTGCTTTTATTTGTCCCGGATTTGTTGGCTTGTTTGAGTGGATTGTCATGACTTTTAGGCTCAAGAATGCAGGCGCTACATATCAAAGAGCTATGAACTTAATCTTTCATGATCTAGTTGGGGTGATTATGGAAGTGTATATTGATGATGTGGTAATTAAATCGGCTGCCCATGATTCTCACTTAGCCGATTTGCGTCTCGCATTTGAGAGAATGCACTACTATGGTTTGAAGATGAATCCACTCAAGTGTGCTCTTGGAGTGTCGGCTGGGAAGTTTCTCGGATTCATAATTCATGACAAAGGCATAGAGGTTGATCCCAAGAGGATAGCAAAGATCAAGGCAGTTCAAGCACCTCAATGTAAAAAGGATTTACAGAAATTCTTAGGTAAAGTGAACTACTTAAAAAGATTTATTGCTAATTTGTCCGGGAAGATTATTACTTTCACCCCCATACTTAAGTTGAAGAATGAAGCTGATTTTACTGCTGGTCGCTCGGACCGCGCCCGACGCTAGCGCCAGCGCGTCGGCGCGTGTGCTTAGGGGCGCCCGATTTGTCCGAACCGATCACGTTTCAGATCGAGTTTTGGAAGGTTTCGGTGATTCAGGGACGTCTTTGGACGGTTTCCTAAGGGGATAAGACCACCCCCTCTATATAATGAGAGGTTCATGGCCGATTTGATCCCATCTACATACAATCGTCAAAACACAAACCCTATCTCTACTTTTACCTCTTCCAAACCCTAATTTGCTGTTCGACGACGTTCTCGACGAATTTCGCCGGCGTTCTAGGTGGCCTTGCCGATCCTAGAAGACCCTTCGCGTGCATCCTCCCGACGGATCCTTCCGGAGGTTGTTCCGAAGCTCGTTTTAGCCGAGATCAAGCTCTACATCGCCTCTACTGGTCCCTAGATTGGTTTGGGTGGTCAGGCTGTGAGTCTTGCTGCACGTTACAGGTTGATCGCAACCTCGTAGGCGTCCAAAGCCCTACCGGTGTGTTGGTGCAAACCCTAAATTGCATCAACAAACTGAAAGGTCATTTGCTCGCTATGATGTTGCGATAGTCCTAAAGAAGTTCTACGCCATGAAAATTGATGAGATACTTGCTCCTCCTAGGGTAGAGATCATAGACTTTCTTCAGGTGCCTTCATCGCCAATTCCCCTCGGCCGATGATGAAGAACTGGGGACAGCTTTTGTGAAAAGTTTGAGAAGACGGGTTCACAGGAGCACTCAACTACTACCGCATGCTTGTAACGTAATTTCCAAACCATGCCCCTACTAGGCAAAGTTTCATTCGCCGAAGTTTAGGGTTCATCTCGATCGATTGCCGAGGTTAGGGTTCATCACGGTTTGTCGAAGTTTAGGGTTCATCGCGCTTGTCGAGTATAGGGTTCGGCCGCGTTGCCGAAGTTTAGTGTTCTTTGTGTTTGTCGAAGTTTAGGGTTCATTGCGTATGCCGAGTTTAGGGTTCATCGCGGTTGCCGAAGTTTAGGGTTCATCGCGTTTGCCGAAGTTTAGGGTTCATCGCGGTTGCCGAAGTTTAGTGTTCTTCGTGTTTACCGAAGTTTAGGGTTCATCGTGATATGTTGTGTTTAGGGTTCATCGCATTTGCCGAGTTTAGGGTTTAGGTTCAGTTTAGGGTTCATCACGCTTGCCGAAGTTTAGGGTTCATCACGCTTTCCGAAGTTTAGTGTTCATCGCGGTTGCCGAAGTTTAGGGTTCATTTGCCGTTTAGGGTTCATCGCAGTTTAGTTTAGGTTCTTCGTGGTTTGCCGAAGTTTAGGGTTCCGAGTATGACAAGTTTAGGGTTCATCACGTTGCCGAAGTTTAGGGTTCATCACGCTTGCCGAAGTTTAGGGTTCATCGAGTTTAGTTTAGTGTTTCGTGTTTGCCGAAGTTTAGGTTTGCCGACAAGTTTAGGGTTCATGCCGAAGTTAGGGTTCATCACGTTTGCCGAAGTTTAGGGTTCATCGGTTGCTGAGTTTAGTGTTTTTCGTGTTTGCCGAAGTTTAGGGTTCATCGCTTGATTAGGGCTGAGTTTAGGGTTCATCACGTTTTGCCGAGTTTAGGGTTCATCACGTTTACCGAGTTTAGGGTTCATCATGTTTACCGAAGTTTAGGGTTCATCGCGTTGCCGAAGTTTAGGGTTCATCGCGTTTCGTCGTTCAAGTTTAGGGTTAGGGTTCATCGCGTTTGCCGAAGTTTAGGGTTCATCGCGTTTTGCCGAAGTTTAGTGTTCTTCGTGTTTGCTGAGTTTAGGGTTCATCGCGTATGCCGAGTTTAGGGTTCATCGTGTTTGCCGAAGTTTAGGGTTCATCGCGTTGCCGAAGTTTAGGGTTAATCGTGTTTGCCGAAGTTTAGGGTTCATCGCGGTTGCCGAAGTTTAGGGTTCATCGCGTTGCCGAAGTTTAGGGTTCTTCGTGTTTGCCGAAGTTTAGGGTTCATGGCGTTTGCCGAAGTTTAGTGTTCTTCGTGTTTGCCGAAGTTTATGGTTCATCGCACATTCTCGAAGTTTAGGGTTCATCGCATTTGCCGAAGTTTAGGGTAGATCGCGTTCTTTGCCGAGTTTGGGGTTAATCGCGGTTTTCGAGTTTGGGGTTAATCGCGGTTGTCGAAGTTTAGGGTTCATCGCGGTTCTTGAAGTTTAGGATTCCTCGCTTTTGCCGAAGTTTAGTGTTCATCACGGTTGCCGAAGTTTAATGTTATTCGTGTTTGTCGAAGTTTAGGGTTCATCGCGACATGCCGAAGTTTAGGGTTCATCTCATTTGCCGAAGTTTAGGGTTCATCGTGGTTGCCGAGTTTAGGGTTCATTGCGGGCTATGAAGTAATACATGTCTCAAGAATACAATTATGCTTAGGAATACTTTTTATCAATAACACACCATGTATGTGTTCAAGAATATATAGCAATACATGCTCAGTGATACATTCCACTTTATACCGAAACCTGCTTTCTCTGCATATACTCGGTAGAACTCATACGCATCTTTCTCTGTTTCAAAGCTCATATCAAAGGTTGGCACCAAGTTTGCAGGCAACCTCTCATCCTACATATCCGAAAAACATTTCATTGATTACTTTTATTAGTTCAGTAACACACAAAAAATAATAAGACACAAAACATAGTTCACCTACTCAGTGAACAACTAGGGTTCAGTAATGCATATATGACATGATTTCCCTTTTTAGTACAGTAATCCCATGGTCGACACTTGTTTGTTATCCAAATGACAAGATGGATCATTGTGTTTTTGAGATGCATACCTTCAGTATTGAAAACCTTAATAGTATGTCAAGAATCTAAGTTCCACCTTAATGCAAGTAATGTCGGTGATAGTATGTCGGTAATCTCGGTAATATTATGTTAGTAATCCTAGTTCCAAGCACCAAAAACCGAGAAACCCTAGAGTTGGTGATATAAATGAGATCGAGTGAGGAATCATCCACATTGTGTGAGATTGAGATGGAAATCTAGATTACTGAATCATGTGTTTTGAATTAGTAATAGGGTAGAGAGTGTTTTTCGATGTAAATCTGACCTCTCGCTAAGACGCCGGCCGTGCAGATTTGCCAAGACGTCCGAGATCCATCGCCCCGCTTTGTGCCAAAGGCCGGTCCCCGCGGATCGCGTTGATGCTCCTCACGCCCGCCGAGAGGCCGCGCTGCGGCTCGCGCGCGACGCCGCCGCTTGAGGCGCCGCTGCCTGCCGCAAGCAGCTGCTCGAGCACCGCCGCTCGCTGATCTGCCGCTACGCCCACACCTTTGCGCCGCGCGCCGCCGGGTTGCCGCTCCGCTTACACGCGCCTCCGCCCGCCGCCCGCTCTACGCTGACGCCGACGGCTCACGCCGCGCGGAAGGCAGGTTGGACGGGTCGAAGTTGGGATCGTGAGGTGGAGGGGGGAAATCGGTTGGGGGTGTTGCAACGGGCCGAAGTCGCAGACGGCGCGCGGGGGGCCGCCGATGCGCGCGCCGCGGTGCCCCCCGGGCGCGCCCTCGCGCTTCGCGCCGCTGCCGTCTCGCTCGCCGCCGTTCGCGGCGCTCCACGCGCTCACGGCTCACGCCGTGTCGGAAAAAGTAGCGTGGTGGGGAGTCGGGAAGGGGATGGGTGCCGGTGTTTGACGGTGGGTTAACGGGTTGCTTTGGGTGTTGGAGGTGGGTGCGACCGGTTTGGGTGGGGTCGTGACGGTTGGGTGTGTTTGGTCCGGTGGGTGTAGAATCCATTCCACACAGGGTGTAGAATATATATATATATATATATATATATATATATATATATATATATATATATATATATATATATATATATATATATATATATATATATATATATATAGGCCTAAAATGCACCCGGTGCATTCTAGGTAGAGAATGCACCCACCCAGCCACACCTAAATACACAGACTTGCACAAAAAAACGCGTGGGCAGCTCCTCCCCCGAGTGCCAACAACTGGGCCGCACCTCCCTGCACCCTGCACTGCACAAAAAAAAACGTGGGCCGCAACTCCCCCGAGCGCGCACGCCTGGACCGCACCTCCCCCAAATTTGGAAATCAAATCTCGAAGCTGCAGCATCGCCACCTCCGCCTCCGCCTCCGTCTCCACCGCCGCATCCGCCTCCGCCTCGCCATTGCCACCGCATCCGCCACGCCATTGCCTCCGCGTCCACCTGCGCACCATCAAATCTCTCCACAAAAAACACGCCGCAACGTAAACTAGCCGGCGACCGATGGATCCGCCTCACATCGCCGGGGGATCAACCGCATCTATGCACATGATGATTCGCGACCTGGTGTTGCGAGACCGCGGCATGGATGGAGGGCCAGGCCGAGATCCGTCGCGAGTACAGCAGACATCTCCATTGGAAGTGCAGCAAGCGGCCCCTGCACCATCCTCTACACCGACGACTACGGTTGCAGATCCTACACACATGGCGACACCAGGGAGTGCTGATCCCCTCCACCATACAACAACACTAACGCCTCTACCGGCATTGGCCGGGGACATGAACACTCCAGATGAACAACACCTTTTCGATGCGCAGCACCGCGTGTGCCCCCAAAATCTACTATTCTCGTTTCTCGCTCATCCGATATGCCGGCTTTGGAAAAAAGTTGCATGTAAACCGTTAAGTAGTTTGCGACAAAATTATGTTAGTAATTGCAACTATGTCGTTCTCTGTTGTCCGTTATTTTGTTTCATAGGCTGCAATTGGAAACAAAATCAAAACTAATTGCAACTCAACCGAACGGTGGTTGCAACTGTATCATAAATGTGATTGCAACATCACTAATGTTTTTGTCTGAAATGCAAATGTTTTCAAATTTGTCAAACTATCAGACATGTTATGAAATTAAACAAGTTGTGTATATTCTCTTCATGACAGGATTCATATGTACCATCAGTGTTTGTGCCAAGAGTGCAACAAAGGTTCGATACCAGTAATGAAGCTTACTTAATTCTACAAGGAATATGCAAGGCTAGCTGGTTTCAAAGATCGGGAAAGAAGAACAAGCCAGCAAATAGCATTGGGTCGCAAAACAGGAAGGGAAGTGTCCCCGCCAAAAAAATAATGAGGAAGCAAAAACTGAAAAGGGGTCGAGAAGATGTGGCTGTCAAGCAACTGTCAAAGTTAAGATGAACATCAAGGAGAAATACTGGTACTTTGACATTGTGAAAACAACACACAACCACAAGCTGGAGCCATCTCCAAGGATGGTGAGGTTTATGCACGCCCACAAAAACATGGCAGATGGAATGGGCGACCTCTTCGACATCAAGACAAGGAACGGTGTTCGCGATCGCGGCAATCGAATGTGATGATCGAATCGCACGGGCGGACGCCATATGTTTGGATTCACGTAAAAGGATGTCGAATAGGTGCGCAAAGATCGAGTACCTTTCCATTGTAATTGCAACATCACTCTCATTGTAATTGCAATGGTGACTTAACCAGATTGCAAAAAAATCTTTTACGTGAAGGAGGCAAAGGCAAGAGAGGATAGGGAAGATGATCTTCAAAAACTCCTTGGATTTTTCTTCAGAGAGTGCAAGGAACAAAATGGCCACTTCTCTTTGGGATATTGATATCGATCCCAAAACAAGAGTGGTTAGAAATATCTTCTCGAGCCATGCAAGCCAAAGAGCGTCATATAAAGATTTTGGAGACGCCGTTACATTTGACACGACTCACAAAACAAATATCAAAACATGATTACCGCCGGGCGATGTTTGTTGGATCCAACAATAACCTCAAGAATGTTACCTTTGGACAAGCTTTGGTTGGCGATTTAATCTGGCAAAGATCATTCAAGTGGTTATTCCAAACCTTCAAGAGTTGTATGGGTGGCGACTTAACCAAACGTCATCCTAAATGGTAAGACTTGACTCCTTCGTTATAAAAAATCCAAATTTCGCTGTGAATATATTACCCGATTGCAACAAAAATCGCGGTTCTATTTGCAACACCTTGATGATATTGATTGCAAAAAAAAAAAAAAATATTGCTTAACTGAAAAAAAATAAAACTAGTGCAATTTTCGTTAAAGAAGGGACCGCAAACAAACTAAAAAAAAAATTGCAACTTAAATCTGTTTCCGTGTTGCAACAACATGCCGATAGTAATTGCTACATACAAATATTAACAGATGAAGATCCCGCGATGAACATCGCAATTCCAAAGGTGTTCCTAAAGACTCATCATAGGAACTGCCGCTCGCACATATTGAGGCCTTGGGAGAAAGAGCTAGAAGAGCTCAACAAAAACACAAGGACAAGCAATTCCAAGAAAAGTTTGAGTCTTTGCTCAATTATCCATTGGGACCAACCCAATTTGAGGCCGAATGGAAGAAATTGATTGATGAGTTTGAAATTGCTGAGAATCCAGCCATAAAAGCCCTTTGGGAGAAGAGGGAGAGGTGGATATCATGCTATTTCAAAGGCATGTATTGCGGAAGAATGACTTCAACACGTAGATCCGAGAGCCAAAATAGGGTGTTGAAAGATGGATATGTTGGTCCAAGCACCACCGCACAGCCTTTGCAAAAGAGGATGCTCGATTCACTACAAAGATGCCGACCATATGGATGTCGGGCGAGACGCACTCACGCACGTGTACGTAAAACAAAAACAAATAAAAAAATCATATAACAAGATTTGCAATAGTAACTCTACCCCTGTTTTCAACATTCCATGCATCCTAATTGCAACAATGAAATCATGGTTTGCGTGCTTCAAAGGACACAAGCATGCAAGGCAAAGTTCGATGAGCAAATTGTCAAGAGTATACACATGGGCCGTGTACCAAGAGTACAAGAGGCAATACCGTAACAAAGCGGCGTTTACAATACGACCAGATCCAAACTCGAAAAAAAGCAATCAATGGTTAGTGAAACATGAACAAGGGGAGGAAGCTTCACTGGGCACAACATGAGTTCAAAGTCACCGCCGATAAGGAGAGAGGTGAATACAAATGTGAATGCAAGCAATGGGAACACACATGTATTCTTTATTAGAACTCTTAGTCGTTGATTCTGATATGCTATGTGGAACTGTTATCTTGACAAAATCTGAATGAACAACTGTTAAATGCTGCAACACAGTAAAGGTGAAATTGGCCTAAAAACTAATTTCAACTAAAACTGCTTCTTGGTTACAACACTATAAGCACTGCAATTGCAACATAACAGTTGTTTACCTGGGAAAAAAAAGTAGAACTCTATTAATGTTTCCTAGATCGACGATTAAAGACACCCAGTTGCAACTTATTACATAATATGATCGCAACATACCGACATGTGCATCGATTTTGAAATCAAAAACCTTGCGGTGGCTGTTCTCGCATGCATATCATAAGAGCATTCACCCACCTGCAAGTCAGAAACATCCCAGAAATATACATCTTCAAGAGGTATACTCGAGATGCAATGCAAAATGTAACCTGGGATCGACATGATGGAGTCCGAATTGGTCCTGCTGCAAGCCAAGAACAGGCAAGAATGTTAAAGCTGATGAAGAAATTGATGAAGCTGGGAAGAGCAGGAAGTCGCTCTGATCAAGCATATGTGGAGACCGATAGACAACTAGATAGGATAATACCAGGAATAGAGATGTTCAGCAACACAGAAGGTACGACACCGAGCAATGGACCATCAACAATCACACCTGCTAATGAAGACAGCGCACATGATGGATCTCCTGACAGTGGACCATCAGCAAATGGATCGGCCATCACTCAAACTGAATGGTCTCCTGGCAGTGGAAACGATTCATCGGCAATGATGCATAATAATGACTTGCCGATTGAGCCAATGGTTACAAAGACAAAAGGAAGATCACCACAATCAAAAAAGAGGAAGATAGAAGATGAGAATCAGCAAGGAGGAAACCCTTTCAGCACCTATGCAAAACAAAATTATGGTAAACGAGTATGCAACTCATGTGGCGTAGCGGGAACTCACTACTCAACAACTTGCCCAATGAACCCCAATCGAAGCAAGGCATCTGAGAACAAGCTAAACAAGAAAGAAGCAAAACCAAAACAAAACGAACCAAGAAAAAGAGGGAGACCAAAGGCAGTAAGGGCAGTACAAGAAGAAAGCAATCAAGATGACAGGTTAGCTTGTTGCAAAAAAAAACAAAGAAAAGGGCATGATCGGAGAGAAGTAAGAGGAAGAGGAGAAGCTGAGACAAGAAGAAGTGCACCAAGAGAGGGTAGAAGAAGCAATTCTGTAATATTCCTTTTCGCAAATATTATGCACTGTACAAGTTATAAGTTATTACATAACTATGTAAGCGTAATTATAATTGCTCACATGATTCATACCATATGTTTCGGGAAATAATTATAATAATGTTCATGTTGCCACTAAGTATAAATGTGTAATTTCAGTTTAAAAAACACAGCAAACCTGTTACACACCAATTGCAACATCAAAGCGAAAAAGAGTTGCAACAATCATTAAAATACATTTGCAACATAATATTCTTGTTTGACAGAAAATATATACACTTGCAACACAAGAGGTACAAAGAATTATAACTTGCAAAACAACACAATTGCAAAAAGGTTATCTTGCCAATAAGTTTAAATTTATAATGTCAATGCTGAAAACAATAAAAAAACTATAAAAACACAATTGCAACTATGATAGTAATTGCAACACCTAAGATGACAGAGTTGCAACACAAACTTTGACAAACACAAAGGGGTGCGACTGGGAATGACTATATTTGACAAACTTTTTTTTCGAGTACGTAATTGCAACTTCACTATACTATGAGTTGCCATCGTGACTACAACACAATTGCAACTTCACTGTAGCATACTTAGCGCTTATTATAAACACTTAGAACATATTTTTACAACCTAGTTGCAACCAATTGCAACTGCTAATGATCTCCGATTGCAACTTCATCTCAGTAACAGTTACAACAATTTTTTTTACTATGGAATAACATTAGACAAGAGAGGGTGCTGTCATAACAAAGTAAAAAATTGACCAGACGATCAAAAACCAGTGGTCGACTATTCATCCAAAGTCAATTGACTACACAACTCACGCACCCTTGACAACCGATTAGACAATTACAATATATTGATGACCACATTTGCAACAACCAACGCCCGCTAAGTTACCATTTGCAACAATGTACTATCTCCGCCATAACACTTCAAGTTACCAAACAGATGTAGCAGATTGTTTACAAACTATGAACTCAAAGATGATTAAACACCCTTAAGATGGTACCATCCTTAACAACATCTAACTAAAAAATGGAGATCATGGCCTCTTCTACTACTTTGCATAGACCTATAATCGATAGCTTCTCCAAACTTTTTCGCATACACCGAAATACCAAAATATAATGAGACCCAAAACCATGTCGATTGTGTTCAAAAAACTATAAACAAGAACTAAAAGCTAATACTACCTCCTTAATTTTGTTTGCACCATAAGTTGCAATATTTTTGAACAAAACACCAGATCATTTAAGTACTTGATGCTAAGGTTTCCAACATCACTGACCGTACTTGTCTTTCATAATCGACTCCAAGATCAAAGTGTTCCAAATTCATCATAGCACATATTCCACTCTCATTTAGAAATCGCTAGTATAAAAAAGATAGTTAGAAACAAAAAAGGCAAAAAACATCAATTAAAAATCAAAAACAATCTCTAAACTGAAATAAACATACTCGCCGGGCCAATACAACATATTTGGATCATGCACCACTTTGTATCCATGCCATCCATAGTCAATTCTAACAACTTGTTTTCAGATTTCCTCTATATTTGCCACCTAAATTTGAGAAAACAAATACAAAACTAATATCAACATAAGTTGTACCAAGATAATAGAGCTAGCAAACTCAATGAAAAGGTAGTCACAAATTCATCTTGAAGAGCCTTTTTGAAAGCTAAATCCACTCCCAAGCAAGCGCAGTGAGGGATCCAAAACAAGGCACCTTCTCTCGCTCAGAACAACAACCACAACATGCCCGACCACGTAACAAGATAGGGAAATACATCTCGCAATAAGCAAAGATTTTTGTCCATAATTTTTTAAAAAGTCAAGAGGGAAAAAATCATTACTAAATGCAAGTTAGGATACTTACCTTTATGTTGTCTCTACTACCCAACCAACTAGCTTTATTGGCACCTTGAAAACTTCTCAAAGCATTTGCACGAAGTCGACTCGTTGACATCATTGACACCATGATTACCAATCGATAATCCTAAACAACAAAATTGACATGAATAACGATTTACTGTGGTCATTTCATTCAAGGAGTAATGATTTTTTCAAAACTTACCCCAACTTTGGAGAAGAAGTAATGCTTCCTCGATGTCCTAGGGTGCTTCCTTACAAACAAGAGTCTACACAAAGCATTGATAACAAAACAGCTAACAATTCCTTCGGGTTTCAAAAGAGAGAAGCGCACTCATCTTCACAATCACAAGATGTAGTTCACAACCTCAAGATCGCATAACAAATGAAAACATCAACATTAGACAAGACAGGGTCCCTGTCCTAGCACAAGAAACAACTCACAAAAAAAGACAATTTTTTTTCTATGGAATAACAATAGACAAGACAGGGTCTTGTCGTAGCACAAGAAACAACTCACAATAGGCAATTCTTTTCTATGGAAAACAGAGACAAGATAGGGAGCTGTCCCCGAACAAGCAAACAAAGGAATAATAGACAATTTTTTTCTATGGAAAAACAATAGACAAGACAGGGTCCCGACCTAGCACAAGAAACAAACCGACAATAGACAATTCTTTTCTATGGAAAAACGGAGACAAGATAGGGAGCTGTCCCGGGAAAGCAAACAAAGGAATAATAGACAATTTTTTTCTATGGAAAAACAATAGACAAGACAGGGTCCTGTCCTAGCACAAGAAACAATTGACAATAGATAATTCTTTTCTATGGAAAAACAGAGACAAGATAGGGAGCTGTCCTGGGACACCAAACAAAGGAAAAATAGACATTTTTTTTTTATTGGAGTAACAATAGACAAGAGAAGGGTGTTGTCCTAACAAAGCAAACAATTGACAACAGTTGCAACAACCCACGGCTGCTAAGTTACCATTTGCAACAATGGACTGTCTCCAGTTGCAACACTGCAAGTGACACAATTGCAACATGTTGATGACCACTATTGCAGACACACAAAAGGGCCAGTAAATTATCATAACACCAAACATGGCCTCTTCTAAAAGTGGAGATCATTGTAAATATGCATCACAAAACAGTAGCAATACAAGATAAAATAATAAAGGGACAATATAGAAATTTCATACTCACTTGTGGTTTGCTTTATCTGCACCCATCTCCAAAGCTATTTTATACAACTCGCACTCCTCCTTTGACACTCTAATCTTCTGGTGCGGTACAACAAACGGGCTAATCTTGTAGCTGCTCGGTTGTGCAAGAAGTTTTGGGCGATGAACAGCAACTTTAGAGCTTGAAGGCTGCCAAAAAGCTTCACTGCTCAAAGAATCACTCCCAACAGACCTTGCAGACGAAGAGGTAAAACCATGAGCAGCAGAAGACGAGCCCTCTCCCAGTGGAGTAGATAATCCTGTAGGTATCTGCAAACAAGTAAACAGAAAACAAGTCAAAATTTAAACCATAAAAGAAAAACAAGTAGTTTATGTCAATAGGCTACTCATAGTCCTGTTTCATAATACGCTCGGACTAGACCACGTAAAAAGACCTGCAAACACACAATCCACCTTACAGAACCAACAATGTCACACACACAGCTCAATATATACACCATTCATCAGATATAATAATAGGTACACAATAGTGTTAACAGTATTTACAAAAATGCCTAATGATACATTACATAAGTTTTTCACACAAAAATTCCAAAAGCTGTTGCAATAACTCAAGAGGTGTTCCAATCACAGCAAACTTCCAGAAAGGTGAAAGATTGGAAGATCCGTTATACAATGGGCATCGCAGTCCAAGTGGAACCGAAAGTACGGCTCGTGGAACGGGTTCAGTGGAGCCGAAAGCAAAGCAGCAGCCAAAGGTTCACCATCCTCGTAATATTCAAGAAGAGGCAAAGACACCATAGTGATATGGTCCTAATCAAGAAATAAGAAAATATATTAATTCTATACATAATTACACACAAAAACGAGATTAAAACATGTCTAACTAATACATGATCTAATATAAAACATAAGCTTACCGTTTCAACATTGCAATTCCTTCCACTCCTGTTTGGTTGAGGGACAGCATTCTGCTCATTAGCAACAACCCTATCTTGTTCATGCACAACAGCAGAAGCAACACTAGCATTAGCAGACCTCACTCCACCAAATGGATATGATTTAGCTCTCTCAACTAGACAAGACATTGACGTAGCTGTAGGAAAAGGTCGCCTCAGTTTAGGATATTCAACAACATTTCCGAAATCATCCTCATCCTCAAACATTCTAAATGAAGGCATACTAGGGATGTTAAATTGTACAAAGAGCTTCTTCAAACAATGAATGTCAACATGTGGTGATTTCCCTGTTTAAAAATAATAGTAAATGGTTAAAAAGTCTTACAACTAACATGTCAACACAAAGCAATATCTTGCACAAATTGGAACATCATAATTGCACTAACTCAAAACCGTCATCTACTACTACACATAGTGCAAAATATAAACAAATTTGAGTCACCAATTTGAGCCTCTCAGACGACCTCCATGTTTATCCAAAGAGGATCCAGCAACGGCTTTTGGATGATTAACTTGAAGACTTGTACCACCACTATTGACACCATCATTACCATTTCTAACGCGACTCAGTGGGGATCTACCAACTTGTATAGATGTTCCATCTCGAGGCTTGGGGGACACATTAGCACCACTTGAAGATTGAGATGCATTCATTCTCCTTTTGGCCTTTTTTGTACCAGCACTTGCATCTGGAAAACAAAATATAGGGACAAATTAAAAAATCATGAAGCAACAGCAAACAAAATTGTAAGTCCCTATCTTTTTTTAAACCATATGTGCGGATTCATAGAGAAGGACATTAAAAACATGTAAGTCCCTAACTTTTTAAAACCTTGTTCAATGAGTTGCATCGTATGAACTACCATAATTACAACATGTTACTGAATCCAATTGCAACATTATTACATCTGCAAAAATTATGAATTATTGAAAACAATGTTGCAAACCTGGTTCATACACATTTCCAAACCTAGTTCATCACAGATGGCAACAAGGACTATCCTAGTAAAATTGCAAATCTGGTTCAGACACATTTGTAACACCACGTAGTTTCCATTTGCGACAATGGAAGTTACTGAGTTGCAACATGATAATGACATAATTATCGAATCCAATTGCAACATGACATAATTACTCGAATCCAATTGTAACATTAAACAATCATGAAGCAACAAAGAAACAAAAAAACAACAAACAAGGAAGAAGTTAGGTAGACGGTGAGCCATCTGAAGAAACTAATTCAATTGACTGCAAGGACGCATTCCCTTTGCGCTTCTTGTTGCTTGCTCTCTTAGAAGTTTGTACAGCACATCCATCAACATCGATAGGGTTGTCAGCCGTAGCTCCAATTCCAGAAATGGAACACATTCCACTAAGCCGTGTAGACAACACTGATAAGCAAATAGGCTGGCTCAAACCTTTCGAAATATTGCACATTTCAAACACCATAATTGTAGTAAATCAAAAGCGTAATTTTTGGTAAATAGAGTGTAAAATAGAAATAAAATACTAACCATTCTCAGGCTCGGCAGAGTCGCATGTTTATCCAAATGTTGATGACCAAAGAACACGACTAGAAACTCTTTTCAAAGAAGTTCATCCAGTTCACTTATTTTTTGGTGGCCGTAAACGGGATCACAAGGTATTTCAGAATTATTCACATCACAAACAATAGCAACACCCTGATTCAAAGACACACTAGGATTGCTTTTATTGCACCCTTCTCCTGCAAGGGACAAACCAAAATAAGTTGAATGTTGTGGACTCGAGCAAACTAATAGGCTAGATGGATAGTTCTTTACTAAGCAGGCCATGACATGTAACACCCGGCCCAATAAGGATGTGGGCCAGTAGGGGCCTATGAGTGTTGTGCGCACATGTTTAGTACCACCTTGCTAGTTGAGCAAGGGTGGAGCCAACTTATAAGCCTTTGCCATCCAGCCATATCACCTTCGGGTTAACCCTTTTACACGAAGCGAGGACGAAAGTGTAAGCAAGGTGTTATGTGTACGCGTGCGCGCCCCTCGGAAGGTGTAATAGAGCCGACCAATTTATATGTAATTAAGCATAAAAGTGGCCACCGAGGTAGCCTCACTTCCATGATTAAGCGCATATAAACCCGGTATTCGAAATCTCGAAGGATTTCAAACTTTCATCGATAAACAACCAAGGATCTTCAAAGTTCAGTGCGTACATTCCACAAGTTACAACACATTTCAAATCCACATACATCGGAGTTCAAATAGCGTTATTACAATACCAAGTTCAAATAGTAGCGGAAGCAAATAGTTTTGAAACAAAGTACCAACATAAGCTTAGATAATAGTGCCACTTAAAGTCATCCCCGCAAAAGCACAAGATGGGGAAAGGAGTCCGCCTTGCCCTAGGCAATCACTCATCATCACCAGCCAGGATACAAACACGTCTTGCAATAACCATGGAACACTTGGCCATCTCGCAACAATGGGAAATAAAACCCCGAAAGTACGGAATGTACTCAGCTAGACTTACCCGCCTTAAACCAAAAATAAATGACTCCAAGGATTATCTTTGGCTATATGGTGGATCCGGTCGACTCACATTTTATAGAGTAAGAGTAGAGATTAATTATTAAGCCTATCTATTTCAGGTTTAACCAAATTAAATTATCGCTCTTGATTAGCAACATTATTAAGATATACTCGAATTATTTAGCAACAAGTAAAGATTATCCGATTCACATATGATTCATTCTTGTAGCAACATACATAACCATAAATTACCATCATTAATGTAAAACTATTAAATTGCCGCGGAGACAATCGGTTTCTCACCGCCCGGGAGAGATGGCGACTCGAATCGATTACTACCCAAATTGGGAACAATACCATATCACAAACCCGGCATACTTTGCAAGAGCAGCCATAGGTCACCTTTTGAACTGTTCGGGTACGTGATCGCTGGGGCGTGGCGGCAACCCCTCATCGGGAACCAACCGAACTGCCGGGTAGCTCAAGCCGTGCTTGCCCACGGTCACGTTCGTGTCCCCGACATCCTTCCTTCCTCCATGAGGAGCGTTAAACGGCCACGTGCCGGCCCGACCCAGTTCTACTCGGCTTTGTGGTTCAACGACTCGGCGGAACCTACTAAGTGATAGGTGCTTTCAAATCCGAATGAACTTCCGACAAAGTAACAGTCCTTAATCGACACAGACGGAGGACCACAAATTCCGTCTGGTCTAGTTATCAAGTTTTATACCATTGGTTATGACTCATCTACTATGTAGTCACCATGTGACTAACCATCATCCAAATCCAATGTAAGTGACCGGAAATCACTTAACTAAAGCAACCATCATTACCTGAGTATACTTAACCTAGACTTATCAATAGGATAGGGTAACAAGGTAGACAAGGATATATTGTGCATCAACGGTACCAAACAACTCCTATACCTAATGCATCAAAACATAAGAGACGCAAGATAATTTCATTTGGAAAGCATAGGAAAGGACAAAGCATGCACCGGGCTTGCCTTTCACAAAGGTGGTTGGGAAGTGATCCGGGCACTCAGCAGCTCGATGATCGACTCTCCTCCCGTGGGACCTTCTCCGGGTGCACTCCGAGATGATGAAGCTCGGCCTCCCGCTCCCTCGGTCTCCACTTGAACTAGCTCCTCCGATCCCGATATGATGCATATGCGAGAGTGAATATGGTGAATGCACGATTAGCGAAGGATTTATGTATGCATAATGATGAATGATCATAGTAGGTGCATATCTCTTCCGCTGTAGAGAGGCTAACTATTACCCAAACAAACCATGCAAATCACCATCATCACATACACCTATGTAAACCATTCTATTCAAAGCATCGCATATCACCACGAAAAAGCACACAACTTGAGTTCCGTGAACTTCGAAATATAGCAAACAATTAGTCGTTGGAAAGCTTAGGAAATTATCTAACACTCCATCACACTCGTACCAGCAGATTCTAACTTCTACTGTACTCAAAACAGCAAGCTAGCAGATCTGTTCTAGAGAGACAAGACAATCATGCACAAGCTATATCTCTCAAACTATAAGAGTAAATATTACCAAACTTGAACCAGCAAGCAAAAGAGATCATTATGCATCCTACAAACCTTCTGATCATCATAAAAGATAAATTAATTTGCATGAAAAGATAACTACCAAATAAAACATTACCTAGAAATACATAACAAGCAATATAGGGTAATTCAAATATACACTCAATGTAGAAAAGCATGGAACCAGCAAACTAACTTTACTAGCAGTTTCTAAACATGATAAAAACATAAAGTTTAACTCCCTTTTTATTTTTACCATATGGTCATCATGCATTTACTAAACATTTTCCTTGCACTAGAAAAGGAACAAATATGCAAGCTCTTCCTAAAAATCTACAAACATTGCAGGAGCATTCCACTGGTATCACAAGACTCCCACAAAAATTTCACTGCAAGAACATGCATCTATCATTCTACACATAAATGACAAGCTAGCACAAAATATAGGCATGAAAAGACTTTGTATTATGAAAAGTGTGGAACCACAGAATTATTTCCACTTTTCATCACATTACAGCAAGAAAAGCATGCACAAAAATTATCATGGCGGAAATCCTAGTAATTATTTTATTATGAATTTCCAAAGAACATAGCATAAATGGCACATAAATCCAAACTGCTATTTCCACCACATAACATAGGGTCAACTTTATTTTTCCTGGACAGAGCATGGCAAAACATGACTACAGAAACAATAATCACATTTTTCGCATGCACCATTCACCAGATATGCATTTACTCTATTTACTTGCAATTAATGGCACAAAATAGAACAAAATATAAAAGTACAGAAAACATGCCATTTCATATTTTTACATTGTAGATCTACTCACAAGGATCACAACAAAATTTGTCCCACTCAATTCCAAGCCAAAATGAGAGAGATATGGATTTTACAAGTTGGAACCGAAGTTTCGAAAAAGAAAAACGAAAAGAAAAGTTGCTGCCACCTGGGCCCCGCGCGTCAGCGACCAGAGGCAGAGCACGGGCGGCTCGACGGCGGCCCCTCGCCGGGCGGTGACCAAACCGCCAACCAAGTACATCAAACGATTCGCAACGACGAGATCTATCGATTGGTACGCCCCTTGTGCGCCGCTAATTTGGACTGCGGGCATGTGCAGCGGCGGACGGCGGCGAGCAGCGGCGCCGAGCGGCGGCGCTGCTGTTCGAGGTCGTGGCGGCGCAAACCAGCGTGAGCATCAGCTGCGCGACATCGAGGCGTCGCGAATCCCCTACCTACTCGCTCAAAATGATGGCGGACGACACTCGGTCCGCGGCAGCGCGACGGCGGCGCCGCGGAGCTCGTCGGCGGCGGCCGTAGTTCCGGGAAAACGGCGGCGCTATTCGTCGTTCCACTTCAGACCTAGCTAGAGCACACAACCGCGAACTCAAGACGCAAGAAACGGCGAATAAAACGGCCAAGAATCGCGACGGGCGAGCTCGGCCGACCGGCGGCCATGGCGGCCCGAGGTCCGGCCGAACAAAACCCAAAACGCCGGCTCTACCTTGCGCGCTTACCTTTTTCGAAGGTGCAGGCTTGTAGATCAAGGAGAGGCGGAGCTGTGGGTGGAGTTTGGGGCGGTTTTGCGCGGCTGCGCGCGAGCTAGGCGGCGGGCGACGGCAATGGCAGCCATGGCGGCGCTTTGCCGCCGCCCTCGTTCTCGCTACCGGAGGTGGATGGCGAGATGGGGCGAGTGGAGTGGAGTGTCGCGGCGGACAGAGGCAAGGGTTGGACGGGCTTTAACTCGGTCGGTCGAGTGGAGGATGTCGACACTCCATGGCCGGCGTCGGCCACGCTGCCATCGCTGGTTGGGGAAGAAGGGCGGTGGCCTGCTGCCATCCCGACATTGCTACTTGTTTTTGCTCGCATAAACGAAAAACCGCTCAAAATTTCCAAAAACTTTCTATACATGAAATGTTCAGAATTTCATAAGCTACAATTCATTCAATTGGAGTTTCTTCAAATTCCCAACAGAATTTGAACCATGATCAATCAAAGACAGTCAACGCAAAGATGCTCTTTTGAAATTCAAATTTAAATTGGCATTACTTTGACCTGGCTGTTTGGGCTGTTTTGAAGACTTTATAAAGATTTTCATGAGATGCAACCTGAACACCAATTGTTCCACAAGAAAAGTACTACACTTTGTATATAGAAACTTTTTGCCAAAAAAACCAATTTATCATGCACTTTCGAAGAGGTTTCCAAAATCATTTCAAAGGGTCAAACTAAGTTGACCAGCCCTAAAGACACTTAATTGGGTGACATGGTCCACACAAACATTGCTCCAAAACATCATCTAAACATAAATAAACATAATTAAGGGTCAAACAATGAATCATGCAATCATTTCATACACACACATGGCATAACAAGGAAAATTAAGCATTTCTAAGCATAAAATAAAACATGGCATGATTGCATGTATGCTAATGATGCTTATGCTCATGTAATGCATATGATAATGACATGATTAACACGCAAGCCGCTAGGGAACCAAGCAAATTCCTAAAGAAAACAAGAATCCCTTGGCTTCTCCAAGGATGAAGTGCCTCTAGATGCAAGACTATCAAGCAATGCACTTCTATCACTCTCAATCTCACCAAGAATTCGAATTATGGATGGAGAGATGAGTGGAGGGGAGTCCCACAAGCTCACTAGCAAGTTTCTGGTGTTCAAATGTGCAAGAGAGAGAGCATGTACCCGGCCAACCAAGTATATATAGCCCTCACCAAAGAATAGAGCCGTTGTGCTTTGAAATGGGCATTAGCGGCAGATCGAGGGCCTTGGCCCGGACTCACCGGTGAGTCGGCCGTGAGTCCGATCGCACCAAATCAAGCGTCCGGTCACAACCGACAAGCACCTTGCCCCCACAGCTGACAACGTTCTTCATGGTTCCGGTCCATGCGTCCGGTCGCACCGGGGAAGCTTCGGTCACAGCGTCCGGTCGGGCTCGCGCCCGAAGGCTGAAAACATGCTCTCTACCGGCGCACCCACCGGGCGTCGGTCGCGCTTCGGGTCGTCGCGTCCGGTCACCTTTTTCCGGCCGAAGTTCGTCATTTTGTTGTCGCCCTTTGCTTCAACCTTGCTTCGCCTCTTGCCATATGTTGCCAACACGTCGAAGATGATCACGTTATCTCATATGTTAGCAAGTCGATCGATTAGGCAAAACGAAGTTAGTGCTCTCATGTCCTAAATGCAATATGCAAGTCAATTGGACCTAGAAGCACTTCACCAAAGGATTGTCAGCGGCATCCCCTCTTGATAGTCGGCTATCTATCCTATAATGTGATCACACGTTCTATCTGTCTTGATCACGCAGAAAGATAAAACCTATCAAGATACCTTTGCCTTGATCTCGGTTTCCTTTCAAGCCCGATCCGAGCTTGACGATCCACCATGTCCATCATCATCGTCCATGTTCATGATCATCATGCTCCTCATTATCCATGTAATCCTATCTCTTAAGTCACACTTAGAGAAAAGGATTAGCACTACAAGTGTGTCATCAATTTCCAAAACCAAACATGAGATTTTTAATCTCCCTTTTTTTTGGTAATTGATGACAACCAAATTCACAAAGATATGAAATAAAATTCAATTGAACTTGAATTGCTTGTCCATAGCATTTTGATCATGAATCATAGTTTGGACACACATTTCAAGGTTCGGTTTTGGTAGTAGTAGCTCCCCTACATATGTGCTTCCATGTGTTTGGATCAATTTGGCACATATGTATGGATAGAAATCTTGGGGGAGCTACTAATACAAAAAAAAAGAGATGCTAAGGTTCTAGAATGCGGACCTTTGAAGCGTGAAACCAATCGGAGTAATACTTACTCTCTCCTTCTAGTAGTAATACTTCCGTTGTAATACTTACTCTCTCCTTCGGTGGAGATCAAGCTAGTTATCCTTCCCGTAGTAATACTTACTCTCTCCTTCCGGTAGTAATACTTACTCTCTTGGGATGGCTCATTTATGGGCAGCTGGTATGGTTGCGAGAGCAAGTTGTAATACTTATGGTTACGGGATGAAACTTAATTCTTGAGAAGGTTCCGACATAAAGTTGGTAGTAATACTACGGTTGCGGGATGAAAGTTTCTTGTTTTGGGATGATTTGGTAGTAATACTTACGGTTGCGGGATGAAAGTTTACTGTTTCGAGGCCGCTCGAGGGGCTGCTCTTTGGGGATGGCGGCTCTAAATAGTATTTAGAGTGTCTGTGGTACCAAATAGCGCGAGTCCCTATTTTACATGCGCCATCGCCAACTGTCACATCCGCCCGCACCACGACCACGCGGCCCAGCACACCCGGCGCCCGATGGCGGTGCCGATGCGGAGCTAAGCTGTGTTGTTTGCTTTGCCTCGCCGGAGCAAGGAAGAAAAGGATATTGTTTGCTTTGCCTCGCCCGGGCAAGGAAGAAAGGATAAGGAGAGAGAAAGAGGCTGGATGGATGGCTGCACCTAATACTAGAAACTGTGCATTGAGGATATGACCCAAGGGGGAAGGGGCAAGGTCCCCAAGGGCCAAGGGGGCAGCTCCGGTTCTTGCACTGTAGCACGCCAAGAGCCGGGCCGTGAAGCTTCGATTTTTCTGGCTCCCGTTGCTTTGCTTGTGTCGGTGAGAGGGCAAAGGAAGAGAGAGAGAGAAATGACTCCTATGAGCCAGGCCACGCCCTGAATTTTTGGGGTCAGGGGGCGAAACCAAATTAGGGGCCTTTGCTTACTCTTTCCGCCACAAAATACTACAATTATCATTTTCGAGGTGTCGAGCTATTTGAACTTTGACTAAATTTATATAAAAAAGTTCAAACATTCATAATACAAAATTAGTGCCATTATATCAATAATAATAGAATATATTTTTATAATAAATTTATATAAACAAGGGTAAATGCTAATACTATTTAAGTATAAATTTAGTCAAACTCTATTACGGATCTCATAATTACATTCTTTTGTAGGTAGCACATATGCTAGCAACAATACTATGCATAAATATGCTTCACGTGGACGCCAAATGGGCCTCGGAGCTTGGGCAGGCCAGCTACTCTTCGCTGTTGGGCCAGGGGCCTTGACATACGGTATGCATACTTGGGGTGGGGCCCCTTGGAATTGGGGGCCCGGGGCGACAGCCGGCTTGCCTGCCTCCAGGGCCGGCATTGCTATGAGCAGTGCCGCTACAGTGACTAGTAAGAAGGAGCCGGAGCTGGTACTCCATCTGCCAAACGAGCCCCTAGTGTTCGTGTACAGGTATTCTAGGAGGTACTCCCTCGTCTATTTATCTCCTTCATCTAAGCCTTTGACGTAATGACCAAGGAGTGTTTAATTTTGCATTTAATCATCTTGAGTTAAACGCATATGAGAATTCACAAGTAAAAAACAACCAATGAGCAATAAAGGGACAATAAATACAGTAAGTGGCAACCAATGAGCACCAAAGGGCAATAAATGCAAAGTCTCGTGCTAATATGAATGAGATTTTTTGATAAAAAACATTTTGCTTAGATGAAGGAAATAAATGGACAGAGGGAGTAGATTTTTAGCTAGCGGATACGTGTACTATAAGACAGGAGTAGATTTTTAGCTAGCGGATACGTGTACTATAAGACAGGTTCATCGATATCAGATAAGTTAATAATGCTTATATCGCAACATACAAACATCCGAAACTCAGCACTTTGCCATCCGAGCCCACAACGCGATGGCTGAGAATAGGAGTAGGTTAATGATTATGATCCACGTCTTTTCTCACAAAATGCAACATGCAAACATGAGGCACAACTCAAGTTCCAGCAAGATTCTCCTGCATCCATGTCCAACAGAGTATAAACTCGGTTACAAATTAAATTCAACTGGGAAAACTACCGTAACACCTAGTATGAAATTTTCAATCCATTGGTCCGTCTTCGTGACACTGCGTGCAGTTCTAACCATCCATGTCCAGAGGACATCAAAAAGAAATTACAGGCCCCGATCAGTAGGACGCAGGCAGACAAACGCTCAGGGCAGCAGGTTTCATTATCCAGAAAATGACTACAAGTGTAACACAAAGCATCTCTCATTTTGCAATGAGACCTTGCTGACCAAGCCTCTCGCGGAAATGTAACAGCTGCGAAATTACGCAGCAACAAGATCTGGGGTTTCCGCCTCAACTGAAAGCAATGTAGTATGCACCTTTCCAACCCAGGCATCCAGGCGGTGCGGCGCAAAGCCTTAACCTGTGGAATTCCAAGCACTCTGGGCTGGACCCACGAGGCGTGAACTGTGCTGTCCACTTCATCAATTATTCCCTCAATAAGATGAACCTGCATTCGAAACAAAGCAGAAATGTTACAAATAGATTGCTAGACGTATGGCAGTCAAATGAAACAATTGAAAGTTTGAAACACAAACATGTCAAAACCCAGGACTCCAGTGATACAAATAAAAAGACAACAGGCTCCCACTTGTGCACAAACAAGCTGATAGCAGTGAGACTAAAAACAGCCTATCTTACAAAGTAGTGAAACTGTTAAATTCTTATCTCACATTAGGCTAAGAAGGCGGGAACTATCAATGAAACATCACTACTGTCGATGGCTTGAAGGAAAACATATTTGGAATGGACACAAACACTAAATAAAGTAGTAAAACAAGGCAACACACATGACTGCAAAGATAGACAAACATCTCAACATGTTTATTCATAAAGGTGGAGTAAAATGTTCAGGCCACAAGACTAGTCAATTTCCCAAGAAATGAGATAATTCAAATAATGAACTTTCCATTGAAAATAGGATGACAAACAAGACAAGTGAAAAGGAAGATCATGATAATAATATCTTGTGTTAAAAAGAATATCAATCAAAGTTACCGAGAGGCTCTTCATAAGAAGATATTCCACATCACTGATTGAAAGCTTAGTCCGCTCAGCAATAACACTTAACGGAATAGTTCTATCTTCAGATGGCCGGCTGAAAATGAAGACACAGAACATGTCAAAGGAAAAAAAAATGGAGGTGACACTAGAAAAGAAGGATTCCACAAATAATCAAATATTACCTAAAGATTATCTCCATCAGACAGAGAATATTGATTTTCTCAAGCAGCTTCCGCTCATTCTGCACCAAAGCTGGTTGTGCAGTAAGAGCAGCATTGTGAACCCTGCATAGCTCTTGGTAGAGAGCAAGGTTGCGGTGTTGAATGCTTGTAACATATGATAAACCCACTCCACCTTGGTTCCAATAAGACTATTGATCTAAGGGTACAGATACAAAACTAACTATTAGATCAAAGAAGTATCAAATCACAATAGAAAAAAAACTATTTATGATTAATTAGAAGGCTTGTCTAATACTCAAACAGGATAGTCTATCCAAATTATTTTGTCTAGATGATTTAATGTACCATCTTCAATCCAAAGAAAATGCAACTAAATCAATCTGATGACAAATACATTACAAGAGGCTATAGTAAGTCTTCAAGCTTTAATTTATTGTCCAACCAATAACTGTGCACATAAACATAAACTCATGCACACTTGCAACTGATCATTTAATAATTACGCCACTGATATTTGAGTATTATATAATTATAATATAAATCCATAAAAGAACTAAACAAGTTAGCAAGAGGAATGGATACAATCAAAAGAAAACTAGAAAAATGAAGGATGATAACAGAAGTCATGCACAACAAATATATTACTATAAAGCCACAAAAGAGCTAATAAGGTTAGCAAGTGGAATACAATAAAAAGAAAACTACAATACAAAAAATTAAGAATGATAACAGAAGTAATCATGCACAACCAAAGAATTACTTACAATCGGGTGAGCTAACAACTCCCCAAAGTTGTAAATGTTATCACCCAGCAAGGCTGCTAGAGAAAGATCAAAAGCCAAGTCCTGACAAGATAGAAAATAGTCAATAAATCAGATGAACATTTAAACTTAAGTTTTGTTTTACAGTTGAAATGTTATTGATGATGAAACATACTAGCTTGAATGACTCAGACAAAGACTCCACAGTTGTGTAGGCCAGATAGAGAAGGGCGTTCTTATAGAACTCTGCAAATTCTTGGCGGGTCTTGTGGTATTGAGATGATATCCAGTAAAAGCTAGCATGAACTGTGGGATCGACATCAGTCATACTATCCAGAGTGGTTTTCCCATCCTCCAACAAATTTTTGCACTCTTTTTGGTTTCCTTTCTCAAGATTAATAGCTGCAATTTGCATCTTCACATAGAGAATTGGTTCATTAATCCGCGACTCTCTTGTCTCACGCAGCTTTGTGATTACCCCCTCTAAGAAAGTAATTGCAGCATCCTTATCAGGATACTGGTGAGAAGCTATCACCGCAAAATGGGCAAGCTTGAGCAGATTAATCTTAGTCTCAAAGTCTGTGATGAAATTGTTGTAGAGCTGAATGATGGTGTCTCCAGTCTGTAGAAGAAAAGGTGGCGTTTGGAATCATAATCATAAAAGACAAAAGCATACAAAAAAATCGCAGCAGGTGAAACGACGTGAAACAATATAAATTTGGCAAAGTTTCAATCAACATAGGTAGTCAAACCACCAACAAGAGTTAGTATAAATATATAAATAAACAACAAGAATGATCAGCATGCCCACTAGGGGGCAAAGAAACTCTTGATAAAACAACTAGGTACATGAGATATCGATAATTAGGCTAGGTATTTTATTAAACACAAGACAATGGAAAATTGAAAGAAGCAACTCAGCCTGCTCTGGTTTTGCTTTGACATCATTGTTCTTCTGCAATTGCACATACATACACCCTGCATCTAAGTTTAGTTCAGTGGAAATTCATGTAATAAGTGTGATAAATATCAACTGTTGCATTCAAATAAGGATAACCAGAACAACTCCTTGATATTTTTTTGTATCTAATTCAATTATTTCTGACTAAAGCAAACTGGAGCTGCACAAGGATACTTGAACAACATGCACAAAGTTTTATAGGTCCAAGACGCAAGCTGGTGAAGCTGACAGTATATCGGAATTGAATTGAGAACCATGAGCAACAAAGAACTGACCAAACACTCGAGACTCGTATGCAATTCCCCACATAAGTAACTCAAAATAATTAGGCTGGCAACAATTATCCAGTCACAACTCTTAAATCTTACTAAAGCATGGGAAGTCTGGGGGCGGCGTGGGTTTGCGGCGAGATCCGCCATATGAACGAAACGAAGGCATCTGTAATCCATCTCGTAAAGCCTTAACTAACCCTAATAAGACGAGGAAGACGGCGGCGGGGGGGCAGAGAGAGGAGGAAAAAAAGGAAGCGAACCTGTGCGGCCTGGAGCTGTAGGAATTGGTCGAGCTTGAGGGTGAGCTGGTGCCATAGCTTCCGCTGGTAGAGGTCGGCGAGGGAGGCGTACCAGTCGGCGAGGTCCGGGCGCGCCTGCCGCTGCGCCTCCACGTACTGCAGCGCCATCGCAACGCCAACTCCCGGTTCCCGTCCCGAGCAAGCAGCTGTTGGTCGGTAGGGTTTGAGAGAAGGAAGATCTGCTACGGCGACTGCGGCTGCGAGGGAGACGACGACTGAGAGAGAGATAGGACGGCAACAACCACCAGCAACAGCAATGCCAAAATAAAACCCTAGCGCTGGCGGAGGGAGGGGGAGATACTTGCCGTGAGACGGAAGGGAAGGATCCGGATCGGTGGATTAGTAGATCTATCTATCTCCGCAGCCGCCCGCAGGTCTCTGGACTCGACTGCAAGTGCAAGGAAGAGAAGAGAAGCCCCGACGGCTGCGACGCCGAATTCCTCTTGCGGACTGCACAATGCAAATACGGTGCGCGCGGCACGGCCCATACAGCTACAAGACCAAACTCGGCCCATGGGCCTAGTATCCATCTCCGCTACGCTGTTGCATGTATGACCGGCCTGTCCGTCCTATGTTTACGACGTTGATTTGTTTTGTTGAAAAAATCATCTAGCAAAATTCAATTTTCGCAAAAAAAAAAAAAAAAAAACTTCCTCTCTCCCAGATTATAATACATTTGGATTTTTTTGAGTCTAAGCTTTCACCACTTATCTTATTCATCAAATTTTACCCTCAAGTATCTAGCAAAATATTCAATGAATAAAATAAAAAACTAGAGTAAAGTCCACCACTAGTCCCCTGGATTTGTTGTGTTGTGTCATTTCGGTCTCTAAACTTACAAATCGACTGTTTGGGTCCTCAAGCTTGTTTGTCTGTGTCATCTCGGTCCCCGAACATGTTTGGCTATGTCATCCCTGGTCACTATACTTGCAAATCACCCGTTTATATCCTCAAACTTGTTCGGTTGTGTCATCCCGATCTCTAAACTTGGTTTTGAGTTTCGTATGAGCCAAAATAGACGATCTAAAAACTTTATATAAAAATAATTCATAATTTTTTTCATATAAACTTGAAAAAGACAAACTTTATATCAAAATTATAGCCCTTGACACAAATCGACATTTTGTGTCATCTCGGCCCCCGAATTTGTTTGGCTATGTCATCACGATCGCTATACTTGCAAATCATATGTTTATATCCTCAAACTTGAGTTGTTTCATCCCGGTCTCTAAACTTGGTTTTGAGTTCCGTATGATTCAAAAACAGACGATATAAAAACTTTTATATAAAAAATAATTCATAACTTTTTCATATAAACTTGAAAAAAAAAAGACAAACTTTATATCAAAATTATAGCCCTTGACGTGATCTACAACTTTCTAGTTAAAGATTTTATTACTTTGAATTCAATTTATTTTTAAATTTTAAATTTCAAAATTTATAAACTTACAACAATATTTTGGGGGCATAAACAGTTTTAGTTTAAAAACTTTGTAACTACAAAGTTGTAGATCTTGTCGAAGGCTACAATTTTAATACAAAGTTTGTCTTCATTCAAGTTCATATAAAAAAAGTTATGAATTATTTTTTTGACATGAAGTTTTCGGATCGCCCTGTTTTGACCCGGATGAGACTCAAAACCAAGTTTAGGGACCGGGATGACAATTTCTTTGAACAAGTTTGAGGACCTAAACGGGTGATTTTTAAGTTTGGGCGTAGATGACACAATCGAACAAGTTTAAGGACCTAAACGGTCGATTTACGAGTTTAGAGACCGAGATGACACAACACAAGAAGTTTAGGGACCGATGATGGTCTTTGCTCAAAAAACTATCATATGGCGAGTCATGTAAAATGTACTCTCATGAAGAGTCAAAGATAATGCAAGCTGCTGGTCTACTTTGTTGATGGATGAATTCCCATGTAATTCTCCCCCAAATGATTCACGGACACCACGTCTATGGTCGTGGTCCCATTCCCTGTTGGGAACCGCTACGTGCAACGACACCACCCTCGCGCCACCACTGCCTCTGAGTAGGGTGTGTCCAAGTTCAAGGTGGTCGTTAGCGAACGGTGAGGGCGTCGGTGAACTTCTTGATCTATGCAGCCAGCGTGCCCATGTCGCCGCCAATATCTAGCTCGAGCTGAATGGGCCCACCTAGCTCAGCGAGGCCAATTCGCAACAGCTGTGGTGCCATTAGACCACATCATAAGTCACACCTTAGCAATAGAAGTGGCTTGTAGAGTAGCATTGTAGCTTGCAGAAGCGGTAGAGGTTTCATTGACTAAAAAGTCTCTGGCTATATCAATAGGAGAAGCCTCCTTCTACTACTCAAAGAAAAGGCATGCCAGCAAAATCAACTTTGGTTATTCAATTCCATTGAGTCGCACAGGAGCTGGCCGAGCAATTCTTTGTAGACTACATAATTGGTTCGAGCTTGGTACGTCCTTCCCTCGCCTTGTCTCCCTGGTTTGTATTCCCATTGGACCAACAATCATCCACATCGCAGTCCTGGGAGCTTACGCCTTCCCTCTCCCTGTCTAGTCACAAGTTAATGTCTCCCAAAAGAAAACCCTAGCCATTGCGACTCCTGAGGGCCGAAGGACGTGCGACGACGCGCGGAGGCATCAGAGTCGTATGGAGGAGGCGGATGGCGCTACCGCACCATTGCGAACCTCCTAACCCATAGCAGGCACCCCGTGTGGTTGCATTCCCTACCGCCTGCCTGTCGACATCCGTTGCGCTATTACTCCCTCACCCTCCTCTAAGCTAGGCGGTCAGCCACTGCGCACCGCCATCTCTATCACACCGACGCCACTTCACGCCGGTCCAAAGCGTCACTATACATGGCCATCTAGCTCGTGGCCCGTCGGCACGGCTCGTGGCACGAGAATTTGGCCCGGCCCGAGGCATGACACGGCACGGTGACCCTGGATCGAGGCACAAAGACGGCCCCGGCCCATCGTGGCCGTGCCCGGGCCGCCACCCCGGCCGTGGCACGACCACGCTGGCGGCCCGGTAGTTTTGGTCTGCTGGGTGAAATTCACAGCCCACATAAGCCCCAAGCCAGCCCAGAACCCTATTCCTCCCTCTCGTGGCTCACTCCAACGAGTCCCCCGCCGCCGGCGCCGCACTCCGTGGCCGCCAGCGCCCAGACCGCACTCTCCTAGCCGTCTCCCTCTCCCCTGCCTCCTCCACGCTGCCAGCACCCGACGACCCCCCGCCACGCCTCCTTCCCCAACTCGGCATCCTCGACGTGGCGGGCGCTGCGTCAAGGGACCGGGCGTGGCCGTGGTCCTCGCCCCGAGGTGCGCCATCGTGGGACTCGCCGCCTACTCATCTCCAAGCTTCCTCGCGGCCACTCGCCCCCACCTCAGTGCACGGTTGGCGGTGGCCATTTCCCGACGGCACGACACCCAGAATCGGCCGTGGGCTGTGCTCGCCCCGACCGCCGGCCGCACACGCATCGCCGGCGGCATGACACGATGGCCATCTATAAGCCGCCACGTCGCAGCCGCGCCCCCCTCACCAACGGGTGCTGCACGCCGACTTTGGGTATATCGGGCATACCCAAATCCGAACCCGAATTTGTAGATACCCAAAGTTGCAGGTGGTGATTTTCGTTTTCAGGGCTTAAATCGGGTAGCATTTTGTATTACTCGAATTACCCAACCGCCCCAACACAAGGCACGAAGAGCGTGTAGGATTAAATTGGTGTATTACACAACCCGAACGCCCTGCTCGTGAGGGAGGGGCGTCGTCGGGGCAGGGCGCAAACAGCGAAGAACATTTAGGGCAAGTAGCCGTGGAGGATGACTAGGTGCGCCGAGCATGTGAAGGCGATGAGGGCAAAGCGCAGGAGCCGGGGACGCTGGTGTTGACCACTTGACCTATGTCCGTCGGATTTGAAAGTACCTATACTATACCGGTACACACTTACATTTTTGTGACAAAATACTATAAGTAGAGCAAGATGGATCCGTTATTTGTTTTGATATATAGTTTTGTTGACACTAATTTTGGCATTCCCAAAATTTATGAAATTATTTCATTATACCATATTAAGTAAATGGTATGGATGATCAAGTTTGATCCAAATATGACATAAGCAAACAAAACAAGAAATAGTATAATATAATATTCTTAAAGAGGGAAAGAAAATGATGGAGCTGTATGACGAAATTTTGGCAAAGTGCCCACAATTATTAATTAGACAAAATGAATTGTTTAATTAAGCCAGACGTACAAGTATTTTTATATGCGGCTTCATACTTCAAAGCTCACGCAAAACTGGCTACTATTGAGGTGGCTATATATTTTGGGCCCATGGTTATTATGGGGCATTTGCACGGACAAACAAGCCTCATATTTTGCTGGCTAAATAGAACACGTACGTTCATAAAATGGGCCACCTAGTGTGCATATATGGCCGGGCGAGAGATCTTGCCGGGTATATTCTAGAAGGCTTGAGATTTGATGGATAGCAAATATATGTATACACGTTATATAGTTGTGAGATATGTACGTATTCATATGGCCTATATTGGAATGATATTTGAAGTAGTCCATGTGCATTACGATAGCTTGCTGCAGAGATACGTAAACATGTTAAGTGCTCTCGTCTAAAGATCCTGGAGCATATCCTGCCGGCTGATATACGGATATACGTTGAAGTAGATACCATTCGTTGATATCATATCGGGACTTTCAATCTAGACACGTTTGCTTGGCCAAGGGGTTGCTGCTGGCTGATCAGGCCCTATATAAAGGGCCAGCAATTCCATCGACAAAGGGCGCGCATATTCAGATCATCATCGTGAAGGGCATGCATCACGCTAAGCCCTATTGCTGCTAAAGCCATAGCGCCGCCGCTCACGTCGACGATGGAAGGAACCATGGCGTAGCACTCTGGTCATCACGGCATCGATCTCCGGCGAGCGCGTCATAGCACCGTCATCAACTCCATCGCCGAGCACTCCGATGGCACAACAACAATACGCCGTCAACGCCGCTTCAGCCGGCCCTACGCCTATGGTACCCTACGCCTATGGTAAGGTTATTCATGTATTTTAGATTGCATCTTGTATTTTCTTGTGCATGGCTCTGTAGATACTGTGTCAGCTATATGGGCCGATGGAGGGCCATGGGCCGTACCCCGCACCAAGGCCTGCTCAGATCAGTATAAGAGGAGACAGTGAACCAGGAAGGAGGAGATCGAAGAATATCAGAACATTGCATTCCTTTACTTTTTTTACTCTTGTACTATTCTTGTTCATCTTCCTAGCTCTCTTCCTTTCAGATTTCCCCTTCTACTACTGCTGCTCGATCTCTCTTCCCCCGAGATCTGTACCCTTGCTACTTGATTGAGTTATCGAGCTCTAAACAAAGAGCTCGATAACTCGAATCAAGTAGCAAGGGTACGGATCTCAGGGGAAGAGAGATCGGAGCAGCAGTAGAAGGGGAAATCTGAAAGGAAGAGAGCTAGGGAAGATGAACAGTAACTAGTACAGGTAGAGTAAAAGTAAAGGAATGCAATGTTCTGATATTCAGCATGCCTCACCATTCACTCGCGTGAGTTCTCTGCTGTTCTTTGGTGATTTCAACATCTCTGAGGCCCATCAGATATTTGTGGAGATGATCGGTCCCAATCCATTGGTACTAGAGCTACTACTTGCAGTTAAGAAACCACCATGGTTTTCTTTCATATATTACCAAGTTGTCCTGAAGAAACATAGAAAAGCAATTGCACGGTTCTTAATCCTTGGAGGCTTCAGATGGACGACTATGGCTTGTTTGTTTCCTTACTGTCATGGTTATGGACCAGGATGGCAGTTGAGCTACCTGTTGAGGCCTCTTGATAAGACACACCAGTCACCGTTCAATGAGGAGGAACAGTGGACATTATTGAGTTTGCTCCAGAAGCCGCTCTGGCCACCTCAAGCTCACTCAGCTAGCTGTGGGTACATTCAGGTTCCCAAATGTTTGGTGATGTTCTTTGGTCGGCAGTGCCTCGTTGGTGTTGACTTGTTTTCTGCTTGGGATGGTACAGACTCAATACAGTTGTGCTTATATGTCACCATTGTGTTTCTATGGCCAGAGTTCCTCCAGGAAAATTGGCAGTGTGTTATTTGCTTGAGCTAGCACTTATTATTGCCAATGATGATTACATCCAAGCTGGTTGTTTATTTGCAGATCCAGTCCTCTCTTTGTTGTTGTGTGGTTATGAGAGGTTACACAAGATTCTGTTGGATTATTGCTCCTCTCGAAAGCTTGGGAAAAATGCTGGTGAAGTTTTCTGTACTGATCAGCAATGTTTCAGACATTTAAACCTGATTCCGCCTCCAACAATTCTTTTTGGCTCTGAGCTTTTCCATCGGAATTGGTGCTTCGCCCTTCCCAAGGACCGAAACGGCGACCAGAGGGGGGTGAATGGGAGCCTCGACAAAATTCTTTCGAATTTGCGACCTTGTAGCTCTCACGACCCCTCAAAGCAAATCGACCAACTCACGGAAGAATCACGACCTTGTTTGCAAGGTGGATGACCTAGGGATCGGCCTAGAGTCACAAATGGATCAACCGGAAACACCACGGAACGATCGCACTAACAATCGAGAGAAAACAAGCAAACCTTCAGCAAATACCGGACATGTCCGGGTTGAATACCGGACTTGTCCGGTATGAAAACCGACGCAAGTTCTCAGCAAATACCGGACATGTCAGGGTTGAATACCGGACTTGTCCGGTTGAACTCAGCCCAAAATCACCTCTCGGGAGAAATCGAAAACCCAACCAAAAGACCTTCTAAAATCATAAGAATTTAACCCTAGCCTTTTGGAACCGTGGAAAACCTCTCCACAAAGTTTTTAGCCCCAAACTCGAAGTTTAGGAATACCGGACTTGTCAGGGTTGCATACCGCATATGTCCCGTATTGTCGGGTTGAAGAACCGCTTTCGAACTCAAAAACGAAATCTGATCGAACTTCCTCTACGCTTGATCTTTGGTCACAATTTTTAAGCCATAGAATCACGGCATGTAGGTGACAAGATTCCCCTAAGAAATTTCAAGTTTGATGGAGCGAATCGAGAGGAATTTCGGATCTTGCTAAGAACACACAAAAATCGACTTCGATCCAAAACTCGCCCGACCGCGTGCTCGTGAGGAATTAGCTCAAACCCTTGGGTGGAAATGATCCTCTCATGTCCTAGCACGAATCAAGGCAAGAAAAAAACAAAGCCAAACGATCCCAAATCGAAGAAATCGTGAAGAGACGAGAGGGGGAGAGAGGAAACTCGGGAAGAACAAGTGATGAACGAAAAAATCACAAAGACAAGATCAAACAAGAACACCGATCCAATCATCCCAAACGCCACCATGTGACAGCTACTCGAGCTAGCCCTTGCTCAACAAATTCGATACAAGATCGGGTGGACCTCTCACACCGAGTCTGAAACCCTAGCTAGAAACCGTGAAATGAGAGGCTAGGGAGGATGAAGGGTATGCCTCGCTAAATAGCCCCAATTCCCTCCGCCTAAACTACCCCTAAGATACATGAGTCGATTTTGTAACCCTAAGGCTATTTCGGCCGACTCGGGATAATTTGATCCGACGGCCACCGCGCCTCCTCATCGGTAGCCTTGCATCCACGCAACCTCCCCGATGCCGCCACGCGCCGCCCTTCCGTCCGGCCGGAATACCGGGTTTTGAGGCCCAAACCCGCGAAACCCGCGCCCGTGGTTTTGAGGCCCAAACCACGAAACCCGTGTCGATGGTTTTGAGGGCAAACCACCAAACCTCCTCGACACGTGTCATCGCCCGCCTTGACCGCCCGAAGTCGCCAAGTCATCCGAGCTCCCCGCGCCTCCGCGCACGCCGCCTTGACCCGATCGACACGGTCCCGCCACGCCCCTCTTGCATCCGTCGATGTCCCGGATGTCGACCTCCATGGCTAGCCACCCGGCGATCCGGTCCCTCGGTCCAAGCCTCACGTCCGTCCTTCACCTCCGGCGGTCTGGTCGGCCCAAGACGCCCTCCTTGGCCCCTTCACCTCACCGTCGCTACCATCTTCGAGCTCCACACCCGCACAACACGAACCAAGAGATCGTCTTCGACACACTCCCGTGTGCAGGTGAAACATAGCCGGCGAGAAAAAGATAAAAGAAAATAGAAGGAGAATATTGACCGTTGACAATCACTACATCACAAAACTAAACACATGCGACCTAAATCAACCATGTGTTCGCAATCTCCCCTTTGATGAGTGCATTGTCAACATTCAACACAAAGACAGAATAAGATAGGAGAAAACACATCCAAGTGAACACAAGCTAGACACAAGCTAAGACAGTCAACGGATAGCACAACATGGAGCAAGAACTTGGTTCCCAAAGACATGGGCAAAAAGCTCGACACAACCAAGCTAAACAGACATGCCTAGTCCTCAAGAAGAGGTAGAACGGGCTCAACACCACTAGCAGAGCTCCAAACCAAATACTTTCACACACAAACAGCTAGACCCTCAAGACAGAGGCAAAGGCTCAACACATCTAGCTCAAAGTGCTACTCCCCCTAGACAAATGCAGTCACTGTCTTTGTATCTTTCTCCCCCTTGTTGGCACATGCACTAATCAAGCTATGAAATGCAATATGTCACAATGCAAAGCTTCAAGATTATATTCAACCGAGTGAGAGAGTGCTCAAAGTGGTACCATAGCAACAAAGTACAAGTGCTAGCCGAGCTCAAGTTAATCGATGATATGAAATATGGCACAAAGCATTTTGAGCAAATTTTTAGTATCTTGCAAAAGGAGGTTCACCATCAAACATAGCACCTAGCACAAGTAGATAGGAGATCAACTAAGTGCTCAAACATGTAAACTGGGTGAACTACCCCAAGCAGCGTTCAGACATCATGCTAGACATTATGGCAAAAACTTGTGTTCATTTTAGTTCAGAGTTGCAGCGGTTCACAAGTTACAAGAGAGCATGCGAGTGGTTATCCACATTTGCCTTGCCTTACTAATCAACCATGTCAAGCCTATGCGTGAGCAATGATTAGCTTAAGACAATGGTCCAGGTCAAACACAATGAAGTCCAAGTTCATTCAAGAGTGCAAGTGAAAGCAGTCTCAAACTTCAAAGTGTGGCAAAATGGACCCACTCGATCTTTTTCATCACTTTAGCTTTAGACTTCATGTTTTAGCAAGATATTATCATGAAAATCTTAAGCAAGTGAATGAATCAAAGCATGAGACATAGCTACCAAGCATACACATAAGAGCTCAAAGGATCTCAACATCCTACTCATGATAGAAGCTAGCTCAAAAGGTGAACCAAGATTAAGTTTCATCATTCATTAATCAAGTTCACATGTGAAAAAGTTGCTCACTCATAACATACATCACATGATTAAAAAGAGCTCAAGCTAGAAGCACTATCATGTCCATACTACTAAGAGCACAAACTCATTCCATTCAATATAAAACTGAAGCTCATGATATGCAAGTATGATACAAAAAGCAAAACAAACCTAAAACTACATCCGTACATCAACTACGAAGCTACCCCTCAAAAGGGATAGCACACGCCCAACTCTCCTAAACCGGGCAAAGCGGACTTGGTCTAGTGGTTTCGTGAAAATGTCCGCAGAACTGTTGCTCCATGTACACATGCCGTACATCTATGTCCCCTTTCTCCCGGTGATCTCTCGTGAAGTGGTACCTCACCTCTATGTGTTTGGTCCGGGAGTGCGGGATGGGGTTTTTGGCTACACTCACGGCTCCCATGCTATCACACAACAAAGGTACACGAGAGAAGCTCGGGCCAAAGTCTCTCAAAGTGGCAACCATCCACAACAATTTGGGAACAACAAGCAAAGAAGAAGAACATACTGCCTCAACGGTCGACCGAGCGACACGGCATCGCTTGCGAGGCGACCAAGACACTAGAGACGTACCAAGAAACCCGACGGTACCGAGAGGTAGACTTTCTATGCATACGATCACAAAGATAATCGAGTCTGAATAACCAATCGTGGAGAGGGTGGAAGAGGCCGAGTACCATAGGCCAAAGTCGTGGGTAAACCGCAAGTACCGAAGATCCTCTTCACACCGAAAGTGAGAGGTGCGCGGGCGAAGATCGAAAACGCGGCGCAGAGGCACACCGCAAACTGGATGTCGGGGCGCGTCGCCGCCGTACAAAGGCCCGAACCGATCATACTTCTGTACTCCCTTTGGTCCACGGCTTCTCCATCCTTGTCCTCGCCCGGGCCGCCGCCGTCGACATGGGCGCCGAAAGAGGCTTGGCCTCACCCATGCGAAACTTGCGGATGATGTCCTTCGTGTACTTGCCCCGGTGTACGAAGATCCCGGCCCTGGTTTGCTTGATTTGAAGTCCAAGGAAGTAGGTCACTCGCCCATCATGCTCATCTCGAACTCCCCGCTCATAATCTCGCAAAACTCGATACCATAGCATGTGAAGAGCCACCAAAGATGATATCATCCACATATATCGGGATTAGGAGTATGTCATTGCCTTTTCTAAGCGTAAACAAAGTCTTGTCTACAGCCCCCATCACAAAACCCTTAGCTAAGAGAAAAGCTTTCAACCTCTCGTACCACGCTCCGGGGGCTTGTTTCAGCCGATACAAGGCCTTGTACAACTTGTACACATAGTCCCGGGTGTTTAGGATTCTCAAACCCCGGGGCCGCCTCACATACACCTCCTCCTCTATGAACGCATTTAGGAAAGCACTCTTGACATCCATCCGGAAGAGCTTAAAGCCCTTCAAGCCGCAAAGGCAAGCAAAATCCTAATAGCTTCTATGCGGGCTACTGGGAGCGAAGGTTTCTTCGTAGTCTATCCCCTTTTTTGACAAAACCCCCGGGCAACTAATCCGGCTTTGTTTCTCACCACCACACCATCCTCACTCTGTTTGTTTTGAACACCCACTTAGTACCTATGGGATGACACTCGCCAGAGGTGGGACTAACACCCAAACTTGGTTCCTCTCAAAGTTCTCAGAACTCCTCATGCATGGCATTGACCCAGATCCGAGTCCGATAAAGCAAGTGTTAACATCTTTGGGCTCAAGAGTGGAAACAAATGCAGAATGAGCGAAATGACACATGGCATAAGCTTTGGAACGAAAGTTACCCTCCGATTAAGTCCTCCAATCATGGTCTCCTAGGGGTGGCGACGCTGAATGTGCCGAGGCGCCGCGGCGCGAAGATGCCTCCCCGACCGGGAGTGGGAACCTCCCTCAGTGCAATTGTCCTCGCCTCGAGGGGCCGCTCCACGGGACCCCGTGAAGTAGTGGTAGTAGGGTCTGGTCCGTGAGCGTCGTCGCCGTCACGTGGTCGATCGGGGGCAAGCGGTGGAGTCGCCGGGATCACCCCACCAACGTCTTCCCTGCTCCTCCTCCACAAAGATGCTCGCTCCATCTCATCCTTTCCCCGCACACTCAAACACGTAAGAGGAACAAGGCGCAGTCTCATCGAAAGTAACCTCACATGTCTCTACAACGCGGTTAGTCTCAAGATTTAGAACTCAGAAGCATGTGAGTGCAAAGCATATCCAAGGAAAATGCCATCGGTGATCGAGACTCAAACTTGTCGAGATTACCTTGCTTGAGAATGAAACACCGCATCCAAACACACGGAAGTGACTCACCTTGGGCAATCTTCCAAAACCGCGACTCATATGATGTCTTCTTGGTAAAAGCACGAAGGAAAATGCGGTTGGAAACATGGCATTTGTGTTGATTGCCTCAGCCCAATACTTCCTGAGTCTTGTGTTCATCGAGCATGGTCCTTGCCATCTCCACAAGCGCCCGGTTCTTCCGCTCAACAATCCCGCTCACGCTGCGGAACATAAGGGCTAGAAAACCTGGTGCTCGACACCCAAGTTAGCACAAAGAGACTCGAACCGAGAGTTCTTGAATTCTCACAGGCCATTGTCACCGCTAATCGCTCGAATGGTCTGTCTCTCCGCAACTCGTTCCCGGGCCTCAAAATCAAATCGCGAGCAAAACCGAAAGCCTCATCTTTGCCCTCCATGAAAAAGACCCAAGAGTATCTCGAAAAATCGTCAACGATCACTAGACAATACCACTTCCCACCGACACCGACCTCACCCGAGATGGACCAATCGTGTCCATGTGAAGGATCTCTCCGGTCTCGAGGTCATAATCTGAGTAACGGGTGGTGGGAAGCGGGATACCATCTTCCCGTGACGAGGGGTGGCAAACCAAATCCTTCTCAAATTTGAGTTTAGGCAATCCTCGGATCAGATCCATTGAACTCAACCTCGCGAGGAGGTCGAAGCTCAAGTGACCTAGTCTCCTATGCCACTTCCACAAATCGAGGAGGACCCGCCAACAAGCAACAAGATGTGCCAAAGCCTCGAGAAAAATCAGCACGAAAGACTTGCCCAAATGGCACAATCCAACAAATGAGATCATCGCGAGAGTCCAAAACTCGAGAACACCCAACCTTAAAGCGTACCTCATACCCATCCGCCATGAGCCGAGAGACGACGGTGAGATTGAAGTGAAGGTTGGAGACGAGCGCCACATCCTTGAGCACAAAGTGGTCATTGATTCTCGATTGACCCTCGAGATAGAATCTTCCCTCGTTGTTCTTCCCCCGAAAGTGATGTACTCTTTCGTCTTCATGGGGGTGAGGCTGGAGAACCACTTGGAGTTACCGGTCATGTGTCGAGAACAACCGGAGTCAATGAGCCACATGTCCTCCAAAGCCTTCCAAACCAGATCAACGATAGAACATGGGATGAGCATATGGCACAACACTTGGGGGTTAGTAAACTTGGAAGAGTACCGGTGTTGACCATCTTGCCCGAATAAGCATTAGGCAAAACAAACATCCCATGCCCCATCTTACCAAACCGCTCACCACGCACAACAAAACGTGGTGCACTTCTCTTGTCAACCTCAAATCTCCCAAAGCGAGGATCTACATCCACTCGCGAGCACGACCTCCAAAGGGTCTCACAAACCGTGGCCCAAACCTATGAGGCCTCCTACCTTCAGGCCTAGCAACCCGCTCTCGAACCGACCGCACACCCCTCTCATACATGCCAAGTGGTGGGTGATACATGTCACTTGTTCTCAAACTCCACTCGACGCCTAGCATCCCTCTTCCTCCTAAAGCAAAACTCAACCAAGTGACCATCTCTCCGGCAATACTCACAAAGTGATACCTCACCCTCTCTTGGGTGGTGGTTGGTTCACTCTCTTGGGTGGATGGTTCACTCTTGTTGTGGTTTTGGCCTTAGGAAGGGTTTCCTCAGGGATCCTGGGCAAAGTGTCAAGTGGGTTCTTGAGGTAGTTCGGTTTGGGAAGCCACACTTGTTTGGGAGGTGGAGTCTTAGTTGGCTCTTGGAGAATGCCATCTTGCACAATGGGCTTGGTAGGCTCAGGGTGGAGTGATCTTGGTCAATTTGGGAGTGTTGGTTGGTTTCTCACTCGAGCTCAAACCACTACCTTGACCAACCTTGCCATAAATGACTTCTCCCTTCCCACCTATAGCAAAGCCTAAACCCGATGTGTCGGCCCCCCCCTCTTGAACCGACTCATCATCATGCCAAGCTGCGGCTCTCCACAAGACACCCAACTCAAGACAGAGCGAAGATACTTGATCTCCTCTTCGACTCTCCCCTTGTCATGCCTACAAGACATGAGCTCCAACTCCAAAGCTTCACACTTAGCACATCCCAAAGACGGTGCTATCTCGAGTTGGCCTTCTCAAGCACACGGCAAGCTTGGCAGCCTTCTTTTTGCCAACTCGGATCGCAAGTCGGGGACAAGACTTGCACGCACTCAACAAAGATCGGCCTAGACTTCGGATCAACGTGCTCATCTAGCAAGGCAAAGATACTTGACCGCAAAGACATGATGCTAGACATATGCACAAAGACAAGCATCACACTGTCTCATCGAGACATCGACAAAGCTTCCTAAGCAGCTCTATCTCCGTCCACAGCCATCTCCCACTTCTCCTTGTACTCCTTTCTCTCCCTAGCGGCACGCTTTTAAGCAACTTCTCTTGACACACTAGCGCATCGCCCAAAGATTCAACTTCATCGGAGAGAGATTCGATTGTGGGAGGTACCTCGGAAGGAGAAGAGTCGTTGTCGTGGTGACTTGGCGCCGCTCGGTCACCGCTCCATCGAGGGCCATGGTGCGTAAGCCCCGGGCTTGAGTCGGTGAAGAAGCAAAGTCCATTCAGCTTGTCCTCAACCTTGCGCCGGACTCCTCATCGCTTGAGGAAGATTGTCCGTCCGAAGAGTCGTTGTCGAGGTCGCCGAGGGAAGCAAGGAAGGCGTGCTTGTGCTCCTTGGCACGCTTTGAGGTACTTCTTCTTGATCGCCTCCCTTGTCGAAGCCCTTCTTGGACTTGTGCTTGCCGGAGGTGTACTCGCGCTTGTCCTTGCGCTTGTCGGAGTCGTACTTGGAGTAGTACTTCGCCGAGTACTTGTCCTTGTTCTTCTTGGGGCATGCGGCGAAGTGGTCCGGATCTCCGCTTTTCGAAGCATCCGCCCTTGGATGGGCCGCCACGCCGACGGTTCAAGCGGTTGTTGTGGAACCGCGAGAATCGGCCGATGACTAGTGCAAGCTCATCATCCCCAAGACTCTCCATCTGCTCCTCTATCACGCACACCAAGGAAGACAAGGCGAAAGAAATGTGTGAAGGGTTAGCGTAAGAACCGGAACCGCCCTTACCGAGGAGAGATGAGTGCAACGTTTGGCGCGAAGGGTTCTTCGCCTTCGCCTCGGATGCGCGCCGATCTCGAAAGACTTGAGCTTCTTTGTAGAGCTCGCCGGGTGTGAGGGTGTCGTAGTTGGCGAACTCCATGATCGCGGACACCTTCACATCCCACACCTTCCGATCCGGCGTGCATGGGAGCCGCATCGCTTCTTCGTGCGGCTCAAGCCTCTCCGACGGCTTGTTCGCGCCCGGCTTGTTGCGCATCGTCCCGAAACCTAGCAAAGAGAGAATCGATGGACTCGCCATCAAGCTGGATGAGGTTGTTGTACTCTCTCTTGTAGGTCTCGTAAAGGCGGGCCTTGACTTGTGGGGTTCCCTCATGGTAGCTCTCTAGTGTCTTCCACACCTCACGAGCAGTCTCACAAGTGGCAACTCTCTCAAACTCGGTGTCTTTGAGGCTAGAGAACAAGACGCTCCTCGCTCGATTGTTGGCATTGTGTTGGGCTATTTGATCCTCACCCACTCGAGCGGCTAGCACTTGGTAGTTCTCGCCCCCTCAACGATCTCCCACACTCTCCAATCTATCCCCATGAGATGCGCTTTGCATCTTGATCTTCCAATAGGGATAGTTGGTGCCATCGAACTCCCGAGGTCGGCCACCAAAGTGACCAAACCTCTCCATGTCGCCTTTCGTGGATCAAGAACCGATTAAGGTGGATATGATCCTTAACCCGCTCTCGATACCAATTGAAGGACCGAAACGGCGACCGAGAGGGGGTGAATGGGAGCCTCGACAAAATTCTTTCGAATTTGCAACCTTGTAGCTCTCACGACCCCTCAAAGCAAATCGACCAACTCACGGAAGAATCACGACCTTGTTTGCAAGGTGGATGACCTAGGGACTGGCCTAGAGTCACAGCCGGATCAACCGGAAACACCACGGAACGTCCGTCCTTCACCTCCCTCACGCCCCGTCCCTTCACCTCCGCGGTCCGGTCGGGCCCCGCACGCCCCTCCTTGGCCCCTTCACCTCACCGTCGCTACCATCTCCGAGCTCCACACCCGCACAACACGAACCAAGAGATACGTCTTCGACACACTCCACGTGTGCCGGTGAAACATAGCCGGCGAAAAAGATAAAAGAAAATAGAAGGAGAATGTTGACTGTTGACAATCACTACATCACAAAACTAAATACATGCGACCTATGATTGGAGGACTTAATCAGAGGGTAACTCGTTCCAAAGCTTATGCCATGTGTCATTTCGCTCATTCTCGCATTTGTTTCACTCTTGAGCCCAAAGATGTTAACACCGCTTTATCGGACTCGGATCGGGTCAATGCCATGCATGAGGAGTTGCGTAACTTTGAGAGGAACCAAGTTTGGGTGTTAGTCCCACCTCCTGCCGAGTGTCATCCCATAGGTACTAAGTGGGTGTTCAAAAACAAACAGAGTGAGGATGGTGTGGTGGTGAGAAACAAAGCCGATTAGTTGCCCGGGGTTTTGTCGAAAAGAGGGAATAGACTACGAAGAAACCTTTCGCTCCTGTAGCCCGCATAGAAGCTATTAGGATTTTGCTTGCCTTTGCAAACCGGAAGGGCTTTAAGCTCTTCCGGATGGATGTCAAGAGTGCTTTCCTAAATGGGTTCATAGAGGAGGAGGTGTATGTGAGGCAGCCCTCGGGGGTTTGAGAATCCTAAACACCTGGACTATGTGTACAAGTTGTACAAGGCCTTGTACGGCCTGAAACAAGCCCCGAGAGCGTGGTAACGAGAGGTTGAAAGCTTTTCTCTTAGCTAAGGGTTTTGTGATGGGGGCTGTAGACAAGACTTTTTTTCGCTTAGAAAAGGCAATGACATACTCCTAATCCGATATATGTGGATGATATCATCTTTGGTGGCTCTTCACATGCTATGGTATCGAGTTTTTGCGAGATTATGAGCGGGGAGTTCGAGATGAGCATGATGGGCGAGCTGACCTACTTCCTTGACTTCAAATCAAGCAAACCAAGGACGGATCTTCGTACACCGGGGCAAGTACACGAAGGACATCATCCGCAAGTTTCGCATGGGTGAGGCCAAGCCTCTTTCAACGCCCATGTCGACGACGACGGCCCCGGACGAGGACAAGGATGGAGAAGCCGTGGACCAAAGGGAGTACAGAAGTATGATCGGTTCGCCGCTGTACCCGACGGCGACGCGCCCGACATCCGGTTGCGGTGTGCCTCTGCAAGACGTTTTCATCTTCGCCGCCGCGCACCTCTCACTTTCAGTCGTGAAGAGGATCTTGGTACTTGCGCTTACCCCCGACTTTGGCCTATGGTACTCGGCCTCTTCCACCCTCTCCCCGACCGGTTATTCAGACTCGATTATGCCGGTGATCGTATGCATAGAAAGTCTACCTCTGGTACTGCCGGTTTCTTTGGTACGTCTCTAGTGTCTTGGTCGCCTCGCAAGGCGGGTGTCGCCACCGACCGCTGAGGCAGAGTATGTTGTCGCCGCCGCTTGTTGTTCCCACTGTTGTGGATGGTTGCCACTTTGAGAGACTTTGGCCCGAGCTTCTCTCGTGTACCTTTGTTGTGTGATAGCATGGGAGCTGTGAGTGTAGCCAAAAACCCCCGTCCCGCACTCCCTGACCAAACACATAGAGGTGAGGTACCACTTCCGAGAGATCACCAGAGAAAGGGGACATAGATGTACAAAGATGTGTACATGGAGCAATAGATTGCGGATATTTTCACGAAACCACTAGACCAAGTCCGCTTTGCCCGTTTAAAGTGGAGAGTTGGGCGTGTGCTATCCCTTTGAGGGGTAGCTTCAGAGTTGATGTACAGATGTAGTTTTAGGTTTGTTTTGCTTTTTGTATCATACTTGCATATCATGAGCTTCAGTTTTATATTGAATGGAATGAGTTTGTGCTCTTAGTAGTATGGACATGATAGTGCTTCTAGCTTGAGCTCTTTTAATCATGTGATGTATGTTATGAGTCGAAAGCAACTTTTTTCACATGTGAACTTGATTAATGAATGATGAAACTTAATCTTGGTTCACCTTTGAGCTATCTTCTATCATGAGTAGGATGTTGAGATCCTTTGAGCTCTTATGTGTATGCTTGGTAGCTATGTCTCATGCTTTGATTCATTCACTTGCTTAAGATTTTCATGATAATATCTTGCTAAAACATGAAGTCTAAAGCTAAAGTGATGAAAAGATCGAGTGGGTCCATTTTGCCACACTTTGAAGTTTGAGACTGCTTTCACTTGCACTCTTGAATGAACTTGACTTCATTGTGTTTGACCTGCACCATTGTCTTAAGCTAATCATTGCTCACGCATAGGCTTGACATGGTTGATTAGTAAGGCAAGGCAAATGTGGATAACCACTCGCATGCTCTCTTGTAACTTGTGAACCGCTGCAACTCGAACTAAAATGAACACAAGTTTTTGCCATAATGTCTAGCATGATGTCTCGAACGCCGCTTGGGGTAGTTCACCCAGCTTTTACATGTTTGAGCACTTAGTTGATCTCCTATCTACTTGTGCTAGGTGCTATGTTTGATGGTGAACCTCCTTTTTGCAAGATACTAAAATTTGCTCAAAATGCTTTGTGCCATATTTCATATCATCTCGATTAACTTGAGCTCACGGCTAGCACTTGTACTTTGTTGCTATGGTACCACTTTGAGCACTCTCTCACTCGGTTGAATGTAATCTTGAAGCTTTGCATTGTGACATATTGCATTTCATAGCTTGATTAGTGCATGTGCCAACAAGGGGGAGAAAGATACAAAGACAAATGGATCGCATTTGTCTAGGGGGAGTAGCACTTTGAGCTAGATGTGTTGAGCCTTTGCCTCTGCCTTGAGGGTCTAGCTGTTTGTGTGTGAAAGTATTTGGTTTGGAGCTCTGCTAGTGGTGTTGAGCCTGTTTCTACCTCTTCTTGAGGACTAGCTGTCTGTTTAGCTTGGTTGTGTCGAGCTTTTTGCCCATGTCTTTGGGAACCAAGTTCTTGCTCCATGTTGTGCTATCCAGTGACTGTCTTAGCTTGTGTCTAGCTTGTGTTCACTTGGATGTGTTTTCTCCTATCTTATTCTGTTTTTGTGTTGAATGTTGACAATGCACTCATCAAAGGGGAGATTGCGAACACATGGTTGATTTAGGTCGCATGTGTTTAGTTTTGTGATGTAGTGATTGTCACCGTCAATATTCTCCTTCTATTTTCTTTTATCTTTTTCGCTTCAAGCTATGTTTCACCGGCACACGTGGAGTGTGTCGAAGACGTATCTCTTGGTTCGTGTTGTGCGGTGTGGAGCTCAAGATGGTAGCGACGGTGAGGTGAAGGGGCCAAGGAGGACGGCCGGGCCGACGGACCGCGGAGGTGAAGGACGGACGTGGAGGCTTGACCGAGGGACCGGATCGCCGGGTGGCTAGCCATGGAGGCCGACATCCGGGACATCGACGGATGCAAGAGGACGTGGCAGACCGTGTCGATCGGGTCAAGACGGGCGAGCGTGCGGCAGAGCGGGAGCTCGGATGACTTGGCGACTCGAGGGCGGTCAAGACGGCGATGACACGTGTCGAGGAGGTTTGGTGGTTTGCCCTCAAAACCATCGGCAGACGGGTTTCGTGGTTTGGGCCTCAAACCACGGGCGCTGGTTTCGCGGGTTTGGGCCTCAAAACCCGAAGTATTCCGGGCGGACGGAAGGACGGCGACGTGGCGGCATCGGGAGGTTGCGTGGATGCAAGGCTACCGATGAGGAGGCGCGGTGGCCGTCGGATCAAATTATCCCGCAGTCGACCGAAAATAGCCTTAGGGTTACAAAATCGACTCATGTATCTTAGGGGTAGTTTAGGCAGAGGGAATTGGGGCTATTTAGCGTAGGCATACCCCTTCATCCTCCCTAGCCTCTCATTTTACGTTTCTAGCTAGGGTTTCGGACTCCCGTTGTGAGAGGTCCACCCGATCTTGTATCGAATTTGTTGAGCAAGGGCTAGCTCGAGTAGCCCGTCACATGGTGGCGTTTGGGATGATTGATCGGTGTTCTTGTTTGATCTTGTGCTGTGATTTTCGTTCATCACTTGTTCTTCCCGAGTTTCCTCTCTCCCCCTCTCGTCTCTTCACGATTTCTTCGATTTGGGATCGTTTGGCTTTGTTTTTCTTGCCTTGATTCGTGCTAGGACATGAGAGGATCATTTCCACCCAAGGGTTTGAGCTAATTCCTCACGAGCACGCAGATCGGGCGAGTTTTGGATCTAAGTCGATTTTTTGTGTGTTCTTAGCAAGATCCGAAATTCCTCTCGATTCGCCTCCATCAAACTTGAAATTTCTTAGGGAATCTTGTCACCTACATGTCGTGATTCTATGGCTTAAAAATTGTGACCAAAGATCAAGCGTAGAGGAAGTTCCGATCAGATTTCGTTTTTGAGTTCGAAAGCAGGTTCTTCAGCCCGACAATACCGACATATATGCGGTATGCAACCCGGACAAGTCCGTATTCCTAAACTTCGAGTTTGGGGCTAAAAAAACTTTGTGGAGAGGTTTTCCACGGTTCCAAAAGGCTAGGGTTAAATTCTTATGATTTTAGAAGGTCTTTTGGTTGGGTTTTCGATTTCTCCCGAGAGGTGATTTTGGGCTGAGTTCAACCCGGACAAGTCCGTATTCATCCCGACATGTCCGGTATTTGCTGAGAACTTGCGTTTGAAAGGCCATACCAGACAAGTCCTGGTATTCAACCCGGACATGTCCGTATTTGCTGAAGGTTTGCTGTTTTTCTCTCGATTGTTCGTGCGATCGTTCCGTGGTGTTTCCGGTTGATCCGCTGTGACTCTAGGCCAGTCCCTAGGTCATCCACCTTGCAAACAAGGTCGTGATTCTTCCGTGAGTTGGTCGATTTGCTTTGAGGGGTCGTGAGAGCTACAAGGTCGCAAATTCGAAAGAATTTTATGGATTGATGATCCAAGTGGCCTCAAGTATTGGTGCTTATGGTAATTGCAAGTGACCTACTGACTCCATGGGATCTAGGAGCAACACATCTGTTGTTTTTCAGCAGTAAGCCATTTGAGATCTACAGCTGCAGCATGAGCCGTATCTTCTAATGTTGATTCCTTGGAATGTTTCTTGCTTGGTGATCACACTTGTGTCCTTGCAATGGTCTATGTGCTGTCAAGTTACTGCTATTCAGGACCAGCGGCTTGGGGGCAAGCCGCCTTTCAAGGAGAGGGAATGTCAGCTATATGGGCCGATGGAGGGCCATGGGCCGTACCCGGCACCAAGGCCTGCTCAGATCAGTATAAGAGGAGACAGTGAACCAGGAAGGAGGAGATCGAAGAATATCAGAACATTGCATTCCTTTACTTTTACTCTACCTGTACTAGTTACTGTTCATCTTCCCTAGCTCTCTTCCTTTCGGATTTCCCCTTCTATTGCTGCTCCGATCTCTCTTCCTCTGAGATCCTGTACCCTTGCTACTTGATTCGAGTTATCAGAGCTCTATCCTATTAGTGTTGCTAACATACTGCCAGCTCGAAGATCGATCAAGCGTGTGGCCGCACGGTGGTTCAGCAGCCCAGCCAGGGCTTGGTCGAGCAATCAGCCCAGCGATCGTCTCCGGCAATCATCTTCACCTCGCCCGGCGTCTGGTGGCGAGCATGTGGCGCAACAAATAGCAGCGCGGCAAGCTTTCAACGTGTCAGCAATAGCCCGTCCATCATCTTCATCTGTCAAGCGGCCAGCATCTTCGGCAAGCTCGTGAACCACGGTCCTCGTCCCCATCAACATATTATCACCGCCAGCCATCTTCATCTCGCCCGGTGTCCAGTGGCGAGCGCGGCACAAGCAACAGCAGACCGGCCAGCGACAAATCGACGGTCACAGCTAGCTAGCATCTCCAACTCTGGCCGGCCGAAAGCCCTCCTCGGTGACGGCACCTCACGATGAGCCAGTCCACCTCCACCTCATCAACGTGCATCACAGCGGCCTGGCAACACAATTGACGGCAAGCACGTCAAAGGCAGCCCGGCGATGGCATCGGCAAGCTCAGGGCCATCAGCATCAACAACATGAACATGTGCCCATCACGGCAGGGCTTGCGTGATCATCAAGTATCAAGATCAGCTCAACAACAAGATGCCAGCAAGTGATGCAGCCCAAGCGCTTCGGAGCATGTGCTCAGTAGCAGCCTGGCAAGGAGGCAAATCAATTTCTATGATAGGTAAGCAAGACGTGTGACCAGACCCGGCGGCCGGAGTCACAATGACGTACCTGTACGTGCACCTCAAGATGACGGGTCGGTAGACCTCATCAATGGCATCATCGTGAGTTGAACAAGCAAATTAGAAGAATATCAAGTGAAGATCTACACGGGCAGCAACCCAGCAAGCATAGCGGCATTCTTCCTCGGCGCGTGGTAGGAAGCAATGGCAGCCCATCATCATGGAAGCAGCAGCCCGACGACATGTTAGTCAGCAAGGGCAGAACATCAGCAAGCATGGCAGCCCGGCGGCACCCTATAAGATGAGCCTGTCCACCTCGGCATCCATGGCGGCCTGGCAACGACACGACTGTGGCGAGCGTGGCAGCAATAAGCAACGGCCCTACGACCCAGCGCAAGCCCAGCAGCAACTTCGTCATTGCAAGACGCGTACACAATCTTCACAGGACGGGCTACAACGGCGTGTGGCAATTCTTCCATGACGCGTACAAAGCTTAGCAAGCAAGCGTGGCATCCCGACAATCTTCTTCAAGTGGCCCAATGCGGCCAACGTGTCCGGCGGCAGAGGCAGCCTCGACGGCCCTACAGTTTTGACAAGCCCATCGGCGATCCAGGCTTGAGGCAGTCTGCTCGTGGCAAATGCATGCCAACCCAAGTCATCAAGCAAATACAAAAGGCCAAGCATTAGTGTTGCATGCATGCCAATGTTTACAAGCTAATCCATGTTCACGTGAATTTCCATCCATGCTTGGCCCCAAAATTACTAAGTGTCGTGGCGCAACGCATGACCTGTATAACGCTGGCTCAATACTAAATTTCGTGGTGCAATGCACGACCAACTTAATCAATATCGTGGCAGAATGCACGATTCATTCGGGCTTAGTTTAGTTTCTGCCCGCGAGTCTTATCAGCATGGCTTTCTACACGCTTGGCGAGAGCTAGCGCCGAGTATACACATCTCAGAAGTTTACATGGCGCTGAGCATACGCCGCCTCAAAGTTTCACATGGAGGAATCTCCCCGAGTATTACATGAGCACAAGTCTCACATTCACATACCATCTTCCGCACCGCCAAGGCCGGTGATCCATATGAAGTCATCCTTCTTCCCCTGACCGACGAGGCTGGGACGTTTCTTTCCGCGACCGATGAGGCCGGAAATACTTGTTCGCGATCGACGAGGCCGAACATCCTCGACTTCACTATGGGATCCGCATGGCGAGGCCGGATACCCTTTGCTAGAGACCGACGAGGCTCGCACCATTTTCATTGTACTTGTGCTTATGCATATATTTTGGAGACAACTCTGTATATATTTGGAGACGACAACGGCGACCATCGGCATAGCTTAATCGGAGGTGTTCTGCGGTCCAACACCGCGGATGTAATTAACTGGTGGCCTCTAGAGGCCCCGGGAACCAGAAACTACACAATCCCTCGATTGTCGATGGAGCTCGGCAAAATATATATATATGTGGGAAATTGTACTTTGTATTCCTCCGATGAATAATAAAGTGATGTTTCCCTGAATTTGTGTTTATTGCACATTTACATTATTTTGTATACGAATGTATACTGGCACGCCTCAAGCGCTTATTTTAGTACTAGGAAGTACGATCCGTGAAACGCATAGAGATCCCGCCTTAGTGATTTTTCTGGCGAAACAGGAGAAAAAGAAAGAAGGGACATATATTTGTGCATACGCATTGATAAATGATCAGAGCCAAGCAATCACGTGTGTTACCCTCGACCATGGATATGTATGTATACATATATGCTTTCATATATACATGGCTAGATCCCATCGTCCAAATAAATAATGATAGAGAATAATCATGATAATAATCTCAAGAAATCGATATGCATGTATATATAGAGTACATCTATATGTACTTCAGATGCAAATACGGATGGCTTACAAGAATACGCCGCCGGCCGGCCGGCCGGCCGCCGTCTACGCCGTAAATACGGGAATGTATAAAAGCACAATATACTTAGTTGGCTAAGCAAATGACAAGTTAATATAACTTGTAACACGCATGTATTGTATGCATGTGAGTTGGTCAACCTCAGAAATGGATCAAAGCAGTATGGAAAATGAAGAGTAAACACGTGCATGTACGTGTGTATGCTGCCATGCATATACACGAGCTCATTAAACATGTGAATAAAAATACTTGGCAAGAGCTCCATATACACATATACGTGCTATCTTGTTGAGGCAACAGAGCCATGCAATTGCCATGAACTCTCCAACGATCAACAGGCTTCCCATTCAATAGTGCCGTCAGGCTGCTCCAAATCAAAGCGCTGCCAGGCTACCCCCACGCTCCATATTCCAAATCGCCGCCAGGCTGCTCCACATACACGCTGCCAAGCAAACAACTGCCCACCGGTGATCCATCACCGTCCGGCCGCCCTTCTGCCATACAGAAGGCTGCCAGAAGTTCACCACGAGAAGCAACGCCGTGCTCAGGGTCCAGAAGAAGGTGAGAAGCCGCATGGCGCTTCTCTGATCCTCCTCTCCTTGCTTCTTGTCTTCTGCTGCTTCAACGACGCCTCCATCAACAACCTCGGCAGCGGCATCGTGCCTCCCTCCATCCTGGTATATAGGGCCAGTGAGGGGTGGTGCTACGGGCATGGACAATATGTCCTGGTGAAAGGTAAAAGAGCCGATGATGGCTGCACTGCGCTGTGCGCATGGGTTACAAGCCTCGGTAAAAGATCGGTTACGATCATGGTTGCGCTGTGCGCATGGGCTATAAGCCCCGGTAAAGGTGTAAAAAGGCCAACAGATGAGTGCCTTGGTAAAATCGGTGGACGCGCTTTGGTTCCACCCAGTTCATGGTTCATGGTAAAATCGTGTGGACGCGATTTTGGCTCCATACTCAAGTGAATTTGCATGTGTTTTGGCCACGGTAAATGTTGGCCGGTTTCTTATATCATGCATCAAAGAGAATATGTAATTTGCATGCACGGTCATTTCATCTGTTTGTTCATATATTGATTAAAAGAAACCGTCAGCCATGCATCATAAATCACGTCAAAAGAAAAAGAATATAACCATGTACTGCATATATGTGTTCAGTCCATACATACACGTCTCGCATGTTGTTAGCTTGTTAGCATCTCCGGCACAAATCAACTAGCTAACATTTGCATGTATATCCGTATACTGAATTGACCATGCGTCAGAGCAATATATAACTTGCATGCTAGTCACAAAGAAAGTTCGGTTATAATAAATCTAAAGAAATAGCCATGCATGCGTGCATCTAAGTTTTATCAAAACAAATGATAGCCATATGCTGCATAAAAAGATAACCATACACATGTATGTGCAATACGCCGGAGTGTTCATGGCCGCAAGGCTGTTTTGGCAGAGAAAATCAACTGCCATATTCTTAGGCTAAGCGTATATGTTTAGTGCTAATGAGGTTACATGATCAAGTTCTAGACTATTGATTAAAGTGATAAACCAATTAAAAATATGTTGCATATTACGTCATGTTGAGGTAAGCCATAAACTCGCTAGCGTCTTCCTTGCTGATGTGCAAACCAATTTAAATGCTTGGATCAAACTTGGCACTAGTAACGATTCGATTTTACGAGCAGGGGCCATTTCTTTTCCGTGGCGGGCGCAATTTCAACCCGCCACGGAAATGATCTGGCCGCTGCTCGCCCGGCGGCGGTCGCACTCTCACGTGGCGGGCGCTTTTAACGCGCCCGCCACGCAAAAGATTTTCTTAACCGTGGCGGGCGCCTGTAACAGCGCCCGCCACGCAAAAACATATTAAGCGTGGCGGGCGCGTTGCGGCGCGCCGCCGCGCCCCGCTTCTTTGCGTGGCGGGCAGGTTAGGGCGCCCGCCACGCAAAAGGCCGCGGCCTATAAATTACGGCCGCCGCCCCTTCATCTTCTCCACGAACTTCCTCTTCCAACTCTTGTGGTGGGGGAGGTTTCGATCAAAATTTTGACAAAAACTTTGATTTGGGTGTTTTGGCTTTGATTTGGGGGGAGGAGAAGACACTTATTGATCGGTAAATGTCTCTTTTCATCTTTCTTTCCCTCTTTTTTCATCCCCTCTAAATCTAGATCCATGAGGAGAGAGAAAACTGCCTTTCTCTAGATCTAGATCTATGGTGGGACTTCTTCTCTTTTTTTTTTTTTTTTTGGTTTGAGTACTATGTAACGGCACTAAGGTTTTTAGAAGAGCAGGGATCAGGATGGAGAGGCACCGAGCCCATCGGATGTATGAGATGAAGAGGGTTGATGACGAATACTTTGATGAGGTGAAGAAGTTTGTTGCTCGAGCGAAGCGACACAGCGAGATAATTCAACAGAGCCTGATCATCTGTCCGTGCGCAAAATGCAAGAATCTGAAAGCGTTCTCTGACATCGTCGTGCGATCTCACCTAATCATGAATGGCTTCGTCAGTGACTATTTGGTCTGGACTTTTCACGGCGAAGAAGTTCCACCCTTCGATCCACCGGTCGATCCGGTACCGCAGGCCCCCGGCCGATGCAAAGATACCAGAAAGTCCACCAGCCGGTCCAATTCCATCGATTTGTTCGAAAAGACGGCCGACGCCGACGATGACGGCGATGACGGTGGTGGTGGTGGAGGGGACGGCGAAAGCGTGAGAATCCTATGACGCAGCCCGAGGATGTCCGGTTTTTGAAGATTTGGTCAACCGACTTCGATGAGGACGACATTCCGTTTTGGGTGCCCGAGATGGTTGGAGAACTTCAAACAGATGAAGCAGGCAGCAGTTGATCCGCTTTACAAAGACAGTCCGGAGGGTTGCACGGCGCTGAGTTTTACCCTGAATTTGCTGATGTTGAAGTCTCGTCATGGCTGGTCTGACACTAGCTTCAATGAGCTTGTAAGTTACCCGCCTCCACGTATCCAACGCCTAACAAGGTTCCCGCTAGTACGTGATCGTGCTAAGAAGTTGATCCGGCCTGTGGCGATGAAAGTGAAGAAGTTCGATGCCTCGCCCCAACCATCGTATCCTATATCGGGCGACAAGACGAGAATTTGACCAGTTGTCCGCAGACTGCGGGCGCTAGTCGATACAAGCGGAATGCCGGATGTCGCGTGGACGATGACCTCGATGAGGAAGCAGGACGGGCGAAAAAAAAAAAGAAGAAGGGGAGAAGAAAACCAAAGGCGGCCGCAAAGAAGATCATGTCAACGCGGGACGAGGAAGAGGAAGGTTACACGCAGAGGAAACGCCCAGCTGTCAATGTGGTACCTTCCGGTCAGCGACGCTGCGGGCTCTCTATGGGAACCCTGAGGATGCTAAGCACATGACGTGGCATGCATCTAGCGATCGTGTAAAGGATGACGGGAAGCTACGGCACCCTTCGGATGCTAAGCAGTGGCAAGACTTCGACGCCGCCTACCCTGACTTTGCAGAGGAGCCCAGGAACGTTCGGTTCGCATTGAGTACCGACGGAATGAACCCATTCGGTGACCTGAGCAGCACACACAGCACGTGGCCGGTCGTCCTCACCATGTACAATCTACCTCCACATCTTTGTCAAAAGCGCAGGTATGTTTTGCTCACCATGCTCATTTCTGGACCGGGCAGCCCGGCAAACGATATAGATGTGTTCCTGGAGCCGTTCATGGAGGAGATGCAGGTACTGTTTGATGATGGGGTCAGCATGGTTGATTCGTACCGCAAGGAGAAGTTCACTCTTCGTGCCATCATCTTTGTCACCATCACTGATTACCCCGGCCTGTTTTCATTATCGGGGCAGATTAAAGGGAAGACCGCCTGTGTAGCTTGCATCGAAGAAACCTCGCTCCACTTACCCGAAGGGATCCACCAAAAGCGTGTACATAGAACCGCAGACGCTTCCTGCGGCAAAGCATAGGTACAGAGATGCAAAAATGAATGTGTACTTTGACAACAAGGGCGAGTCGAAACCTCAGCCGGCACCGACTAGTTATGGTCCGAAGGTGTTTGACATGGTGAAGGACTTGGAGTGCGAGTTTGGAAAGAAGAAGAAGAAGAAAGACGATGATCAGGAAGACGGCACCTCCAAGACAAAGAAGCTTAAAGAAGGGATAAACGGAGGACGAAGCGCCTCCAGCCGTTCCTTTCAAGAAGAAGTCAATCTTCTTCAAGTATCTAAAGTACTGGAAGATACTGCATACACCCCACGCGATCGATCAGATGCACCTTGAGAAAAATGTCTTCGAAAGCACGATCGGTCTCCTGATGGATATCAAGACCAAGACGAAGGATGGTGTGAAGTCACGTCAGGATCTTGTTGACATGGGCATCCGACCGGAAATTCACGCTACACGGCTTCCGAACGGTAAAGTCCAACTCCCAGGTGCGGCCTACAACCTAACGAGAGATGAGAAGTTGGCTATGTGTCGGTTGATGCGGGGTATCAAGGTACCGACGGGTTTCTCTTCCAACATCAAGAGTCTGGTATCCATGAAAGACCTCACAATGACGAACTTCAACGCGCACGATGCTCACATCATGCTGACGGTGTTCCTTCCAATTGTGATCAAAGCTATTCGTCCAAAATACGTGAAGATGGTGGTCACAAGGATGTCATACTTCTTTAACCAAATCAACCAGAAGGTAATTGCCAAAGCAGATCTGCCTGCGCTGAAAGAGTTCATCGCGGAAACAATGTGCCAGATAGAGATGTGTTTCCCACCGTCGTTCTTCGACATTATGCCACACCTGATGATGCACATGGTTGATCAGATAGAACAGCTGGGACCCGTGTACCTACAGGCGATGTGGACCAGCGGCGACTAATGTCTACCCTCAATCGATTCAATCATAACGCGCTTACCCAGAGGGCTCTATGATCGAGGCATACACAAGCCAGGAGGCCGTGAACTGGTGTGTGCAGTACATAAAAGATGGGAGGGCTATTGGGCTTCCAGTGCATCAACATGAAGGAAGAACCTCGGGGATGGGGTGCGCGGGCCGAAAAGCACGCACCGACATACATAGGGACAAAGTGCTAGACGCTCACTACAGCATCCTTCATCAATTGGTGATCATGGACAGATACGTGAAAAAGCACCTCAAAGAGCTCCGCCGTGCAAGTAGGAAGCGCAAGAACTGTCCGAAGGATTGGGCAGAGAAGGAACACAAGAACACTTTCCTCCAGTGGCTCCAAAAGCAGAACATTCCCCCAGGAGATGATGCGAGACGCGGAAGAAGCTTGTGTCGTGGCCGTCCATGCAGGTCACCACGTGGCAAGGGTACGATGTGAACGGGTACAGGTTCCACACAAAAGAGAAGGACAAGAGGAGTGCATCACAGAACAGCGGTGTTCGATATGAGGGCAGGAACAGCGTGACAGGGGAGAAGATGACATGCTTCGCACAAGTCGAAGAAATATGGGAACTTGACTATGGCGGTAACCTACAGGTAACCATTTTTCGTTGCCAGTGGGTCAAGCCTGCGGCAGTTCTAGTGGACGATTTTGGGCTAACCACCGTGAACCTTCAAAGTGTCTGGTACAAAGATGATCAGTGGGTGCTTGCATCAGATGCCGCACAAGTAGCCTACTACATGAACGCGGAGAACACAAATAGACATATTGTCGTGGCGGGGAAAGCGGCCGGATCGTGGGAGCCGATGGGGTCCGAGTCCCGAAACATACAACAACTATGATGAGTTCCACCTCTTTCTGATTTTCCAAAAAGATGAAGGCACCGGAGGACGTAATCAATCCCGACAAGACTAAAATGATGCCATGGACCCGCCCGATGGCGAGAAGAAGACCACCAATGCACCGGCACCAAAATGATATGTAGTTGCGGTTATTTCGATGTAAACAAAGTAGTCCAAAAACTACGAGGGGGAGACTAGTGATTTTTGAACTACACGTTTGTAACACTTTCTCGTATGCAAAAATGTCCTATATATGAAATATAGATCTTGATGAGTTATGAACTTTCCGTATTCATGACTATTTGAATCTTGGTCGATGCGGGGCTTGAAATGCGTCCGAATGTGTAAAAAATTCAAATTTTCAAATTTCGAGGCGTGGAAAGTTCGAAAAATGAAAAGTTGACACGGCGGGCATCCTAATCATTTTATAACAATTTATAACTATTTATAACAATTTGTAACAATTTATAACAATTTATAACCATTTTTAACAATTTATAACAATTTATAACCATTTATAACAATTTATAACATTTTATAACCATTTTTTAACAATTTATAACCATTTATAACAATTTATAACCATTTTTAACAATTTATAACCATTTTTAACAATTTATAAGAATACTTATCTCTTTATTCTGAAAAATAGTACACGCGGCGGGCATCCTAACCCGCCCGCCCGGTTAACATTAACCGTGGCGGGCATCCTAATCCGCCCCGCCACGGTTAGTATTAACCGTGGCGGGCATCCTAATCCGCCCGCCACGGTTAATATTTAGCATGGCGGGCATCCTTACCCGCCCGCCACGCAAAAACCCCGTTGCTATAGGGGCCAGGGGGGCTTCTCCCAGAATCTCTAAGTCCTTGATGCGTTCGATTTCGACCCGAAGGGCTGCCGGATTTTCCCCCAACCCTAACGCCGCCGCCCGTGCGCCAGATCTGCCGTCGTCGTGCACCCCGCCGTCGCGGTGACCTCGCCGTGCCCCGCGCCAGGCGCTAGATCCGCCGCCGCCGCCCGCGAGCTTGGGGCGCGGCGGCGCCCTCGCCACCGTCACCGCGCGCCCTCCCCCGCCACCGCCTCGCCCGTCGCCACCGCCCGTCTCCTCCTCCCCGCCCCGCCCCCGTCCGGCCGTTCCGTGGTGGTGCTCTCGTCGGAACCCCACCTCCGCCGTCCCCCGCCACCATCCTCCGTCCGCGCCGTGGTGGTGCTCGTGGTGATGCCCCTCCTCCGATCTTCGTGGTGGGGTCCGGCCGCCGTGGTGGTGCTCGTGGTGGTGCTCTCGCCGAACCCCACCTCCGCCGTCCCCGCCACCATCCTCCTTCCGCGCCATGGTGGTGCTCGTGGTGGTGCTCGTTGGAACCCTAACCGGCCACCGCGCTCGTGGTGCCCGTGGTCTTTGCCGCCGTGCCTGTCCGTGGTGCTGCCCGTGGTGCCGCCCCGGGTGCTCCATCTTCTTCTCCTCTACACTGCCCGGTGCCCGTGGTGCTGCCTGGTTTACTTGCTCCTCCTCTGGTTATCTGTATTTTTTAATTCATGAAATTCTTTGTTTCACTGTCATATTGTTGCCTGAATTAATGTCTGCCTGTGATGCCAAATTGGATAATCTGATTAGTTGAGTGTATGTGCTTGCACAGGATGCCAAATTGGATAATCCCGAGCATTTGAGTGTATCCGCCACCGACATCGTGATGCAAAATTGGATAATCTGAGCATATTTGTTTTGGATTTCTCTCAAAACTGATGACATATTTCTTGGCTCTGTAATTTGTCAATGTTTTTGCCTCTATTTTTGAATTGCTACATGTCAAGGCTTTGTGTTGGTGCACTGTCATTAACTTGAATTCACTTGCTCTATGTCATTGATGACCATTTTATGTTTGTCAAGTTGAACTATAAAATCACTTGCTCTATGTCAAACTGTTAGCTAGTGCCTTAGCTAGTGCTGTCCATGAACTTCTATGTTGTCCTTTGTATATATGTCCATATAGTCTTTGTTGGCCTATTCTCATATGTTGGCCTTTGGACATGCATGTTGGTATAGTTTAAAAGCGTGTTAGTGTTGTCCTACTGTCATGGTTTGTCGAGGGACGACCCCTACTGTCATGTTTAAACACCTATTCTCATGGTCGATACCTACCTATTCCATATGTTAATTTTCTCAATATTGAGCATATTTTTGAGACTTAGGCTGCCTTGCTTGACTAGTGCTGAATTTTTATACTTATTTGTCTTGCTTGATACTTACCTTCAAACTGAAAATTGTTGGCCAAATTAGCTATTACTCTTTACTATTTCTGAATTTGGATATATGTTGAAACTGCCCTAGCTATTCTTTGTCAATAGATGTATTGCCTATGAATTTCTCATTCTATATGTTACGCCCATGATTTTCTCATTATATATGTTGGACATGTCACTCTATATGCCCTCGGTCCTTTTTTTTTTTTTGACTTAGCTTATGTCCTTTGTATATATGTCCTTTTTTCTAAATGTTGGTCTAGTCTTTGTAATATTAGCCAATTTGGATTTTTTTTTTTGCTTGTACCCTCTTGTCATGTTTAAACTCATCCAAACTTGCTTGTACTGTGATGCTTAAACTCTACTACTATTTTTAAGCTTGGCATGGGGCTGTTGTTTTGAACATATATGCAATGATGTGAACCCATTAGTCTTTGAGGCGGTGGCATATATGCAATGACATGAACTTAATTATTGGGGCCGAGGCAGCGGCTATGATGATTGAATGTCCCCTATACTTGGAAGCTTCTAAACTAGGGACGGCTTGTACAAAGCAACCAGTTTAGAAGCGATAGGATCACAAGGGGGCTATATCTCGAGCCAATCTTTTTATTTCTTTCTTTCAGCAATTTTGAATTAGTTTGTCTACTCGGCCTATATACTAGTACTAAAGCACTATATATTTGTAGCTTGAAATGTCGAATGAACAAGGTCACCTGAACAAAGGTCGGCCTCAACCGCAGCTTGAATGGGAGTCGCCTAGCTCTAGCAACAAAAGTGGCGCGGCTCTAGTACTTCCCAGTTCCCAAGCGGCGTCGTATAGCCCGATGTAAGGGTAGAAGGAAACGTACGGAGGAGGAAGAAGATCCTAATTTCAACCCGAGGGACGAAGCACGAAGCAAGAAGCGTCGGGTTAAGGAAGTATAGGCTGAACGAGCCGCCACCGCTCCCTCCACAAGCGGCTGAGCAACAACCCCCCCTCCCCTTCGTCCACGGCCACCTCTTCGAGTGCAAAGCAAAGGGAGACAAGCCAAAGCGGAGAAGGGGAGACCATGGGAGGCACAAGAAGCTCGATGAGGTCCTTGTCATTCAAGAGTTGGGCCGCAGGGAGGAAAGCCACCGCCGCCTCCCGAAGTCATCGCTGGTACAAAGCACTCAAGTGTCGTGTTTCGTGAAGGAAAAGGTCTCCATTCTAATCGAAGACCGGAAAGCCGTCCCCGACACCGACAAGTTATGGGTGTTTGGCGAGGTTTGAAACGGTTCCGTATCCGCCAGCGCCGATATGAAAAAGGTGGAGCAAGCATGTATACGCCCTCGCAGAAGAAGCTTCCTGAATGGAAGTATAGGCTCAACGTAGACTTTCTAAAGAAAGGACGCCTACCCTTCATCAAGTATACCATGATCTCGGAAGAAGTATGGGAAGAGTTCTGCAAAGGCTAAACACGCGAAGCAAAGGCGAAGAGCGAAGTTCTCGTGAGCTAGCCAAACGGAACAAACCGCCCCACTACATGGGTAGAGGGCGGTGTTGGGTACGCCGGACACAAGCCGGCGTGGCGGGCGGAAGAAAGGAGAAGACAGGGAAGCCGGGGAGCCGGATCCGTACGAGGGCTGTGATGAAAGGACCGGGACTTCCTCTACGCCCACAAGCCCAAGAAGCCGAGGCCCAAGTCCAGATGAAGGAGGTCGAGAGAAGAAGGTCATAGAGGCCACTGCGGCTAAGAACAGCGGGACCCTCGAGATTCGTCGGGGGACACGATCCACCGACGTTGGCCTTGGAAACCCCCGAGCATCGCGGCCGCGCGTCGTGGCATGAGCTCGGTGAAGAGTTGGGCGCGGTGGGCTCGTGGCGGTCGGATCTTTGCCCTCGCATCACACGAGGCAGAGGTACAAGGAGGGTCGAGAGACAGGAAGGGCGTGATGAGGCCTTGCGGCAAATGATCACCTGATCCATCAAAGAGGCCCTCACGAGCGACCCCCCGGATGGTCGGTCCGGAAGCAGATGTTCCGCAACATCAGTATGCCGGTGCCCCCAAAGAACCCAAGAAACACCTACGCTCTTGACAGACAGGACCCCGGTGGATGATATCACCGAAGAGACACGGTGCGTATTGTTGATACCTGTCGGCAGGTTGGGCAAGAGGAAGCCAGTGGCCGAGGGGGTGGTATTTCCTCCCGGATCTTGCAAAGAGTACGAAGGCACGAGATCCCTCCGTGTCTTGTCAAGTCAACATTGGAGTGCGTGGCGCCGTAACATGAAGAGGGAGCCGGACTATCCCTCGGCCATAACGAGGTGAACACTCTAGGAGCTGCTCTGTGTTACAACGTGCTGTGGCCGAAGGTGGACATTGAGCTGAAGATGTCGAAATTGACTCCACCTTCCGGCTCGCCAAAGAAGACAGCAGCGGACCCGAGTACGCCACCGGACCCCTATGGTGACTCTTCCGATGATGATGAAGATGGTGGGGACGGCGGAGGCAACGACCCTCCTCATGGTTCCGCAGACCCCCTGGCGAGGACCCGGCACAAGACGAGCCCAAGGAGCCGACACCCGAGGAGCCGACACCGAGGAGCCTAAGGAGGCGGCACTGATCGCAAAGCACTGAGGAGCCCTAAGGAGCCGACACCTCAGGAGCCGACACCTCGGGAGCCGACACTCGGGAGCCGGGGCACCTCAGAGCCGACACCTCGTGAGCCGGCACATGAGGAGCGCCGATATACGAGGAAGCAACCGCGAAAACACAGTGCCAAGTCCTGAGGCGAGAGTAGGGAGCGAGACACCCGTCTACACTCAAGGCCTCCAATGGGCAACACCTCAAGCGTCGGGGAAGCACAAAGGAGCTAGACCTAGCAAATGCCCTCCACCACCGAAGAAGCCGACATTCGATGAAGAGGAGGTCGTAGCACCGAAGTACCCTAAACCCAAGAGGCCCCCAGTAATAGATGTTCGATCCGAAAGGTATGCCCCCCGAAACAACGAGTTGTACTATGTCATTAGCTACTTCTTTTCGCAACCCTAGCTAACATTTGTACCGCTGCTTTTGCAGGCCAAAATCCCCACCTTATGTGGGGTTTGTCTCGGACGAATGCCCTAGCTCGTTCGAGTTTGGGAAGTTCATGATCCCAAAGGCCCAGCTCATCGATGCTGAGGACTGGGAGACTCGGAAGTTCCATGCGTGGTACATAGAGTGCGCAAAGCGTGGATTGCATTCCTTCGAGTGTCCTTCTTCCTAAGGAGTGCTTCCACTACCACACCGATCTCCAGTTCTTGGTTACATTCGACGACATGTCGAGACTACTTCGTCGGCAGGGACATTGGCGTTGCCCAAGTCACCTTGTTTACGATGTAAAGCGCAATTTTACTTGCACATGTCCCTTGCAACCGTATATAGATTCTTTGTTTCAAAGGTACCTATGCCCGCCACCACATGTGCTTGTAGGTTGAGCGCCGATGCAGGCCACAAGTTAATTAAAGAATGGTATTATTTACCTCTCTCCATGGCACATTCGTGAGAGGCAGGTCATCGGTTATAAGCTAAGAGCGGACCATCCCGACACAGTGAACTTGACGGACAAGGAAAGACGTAAGATGCGGGATAAGAACGAAAAGAGCTAAGAAGTTGGAGGTAGCAGAGTACGTCATATCAGCGATGAAAAGGTCAAAGGAAAATGGGTATCGATGTATTCTGGCGCCTTACCAATACGGAATGGGGCTCGTAGGACATTGGATCTGTTTCATGATCTTTCCTCGGGGACGGGAGGGCCGTTTTCTTTGACTCACTACGAGGCACAAACCCGCTCGGCTACCGACAATTGAAAAAATCTTGAGATTGTAAGTGATCGATGAACTCCTTATTCAATTACTAGAGTCGAATATCATATATCGTTGACAATATAGTGTATTTCGTACAGCGCCTTACAAAGCAATACTTGAAGGATCAACTGGCGGGATCGGCGATCCCGGAAGTGTAAGGAGCGCAATGGAGATACACTCAAAATCAAGCGAGATTTCCCGATGCGTAAATGAAACATAGTTTTTCTTAGTGCGACTACCTAGCTATAGCTTCCATATTACTAATAACACGGTTTATTGTGTGCAGTGCCTCAAACAACCAGACGGATCAAACTTGTGTGGATTCTTCGCCCCTGCGTGAGTTCCTCGGGGCACGCAAAAGGTACAAATCCAGCTACCGACAGCTCAAGGACTCAAAGAACCAGTGGTGGAAAGGGGTACTACAAAGGGCGACCGACGAGATGCGGTTCAGGCGCACAAAGAGCGAACATCCGCAAGTTCGTTCTAGACATGGTAGTTCCACGAAAGCCAGCCGTACTTCAACGTCGACGGTGAGCTGGGGCTGTTTCCAAAGTATGCGCCGCTAAGGAGATGGGAAGAGCTAGGTCTTAAGGACTATCTTCATCCCGATCAACATATAGCTTCGCAATTTTTGTATGGATGTTGTAATTAAAACTAGTACTTGTTGGATATGAGCGAATGGATTCATCGATCGGTGAAACTTGTATATATGAATCGATGTATATATATGTATATATGACATATATTAGAGTATCTGTCTTTCTTATATATATGTGTATGGATTGATAGATGTATATATATATATATATATTTTATTTTTTTTAAAAAAATTCAAGCCGTGGCGGGCAACATAACCCGCCCCGCCACGCATAATAAAATTAACGTGGCGGGCGCGTAACTTCGCCCGCCACGGATAAGATATTTTGCGTGGCGGGCGCGTTATGTTGCCCGCCACGTCAGAACTTATCCGTGGCGGGCACAGCCGCCCGCCACGCGGAAGCCCACGATTATCCGTGACCTTTCGTTAGTGATGGGCAGCCATGCCCGCCACTAACGAGGCTTTTTTGCCCGCCACTAAAATGATTTTGGGTACTAGTGTGGTCTGAATAGACGGAACGAACAACTGCCCTGTATGTGTTGCCTATTAGTTAGCACGCCATCCGTGCATCATAAATGATGTTTAAAAGAAGAGATAGCCATGCGCTTACATGTATATGCTAGCACTGCTGGTTCGCTAAGCTGCTTTCGGGAGATAGCTAACCGTCATGCATATTCTTAAGTTGAGTGCATATACATGCTCAATGCCAATCTGGTTGCATGCTCAAGTCTTAAACTGTCGGTTAAATTAATAAACATAATAAAAGATGTTGCATACTACGGGCAAGCCATAAACTTGCTAACATTCTCCACGCCGATGTGCCCAACTAGTTCAGGTACTTAGGCTAAAATCGCAATTTGATTAAATGAAATAAGCTGCCTATATGCATTGCCATCAGCACGCCATTCATGCACTTGCAGTAGGCTAACGTGTCATCAAACCTCCTCCTATAATAAAATGCAGCCATAATTCCTGCATAAGTGAAGTGCACTAAATTAAGTTAGCCTCAAATCAACTCATGCCATGCATGTCACTAGCAAAAGCTAGTATAAATTTGACGACCGTCGTCTGCATTCATATAAGATCGCCCTGCGGTAGGCCGGCATAGAGCCAACTGTCATTCTCATGATAATCCATGGTTAAAAACCACGTTAAGAAAATTCATGATAGCTGGATAAAATAAACCAATTACATATGCCTCGGTCAAGCCAAGCGCTTCCTCGGCAAGGTACATTCCGAGCCGCAACCTAAACAAACTGCTGCATCATAAGCCAAATATGTTTGCATATATTAAAACACGTCAAACCATGTTTCCTATATAATCTAAAATTAGACTAATGCCTTGCTTAGTCTAAAAATAAATTACGTGCATGCATATATATGATATAATGCACCAAAGAAATGTAGAAATAATCCAAACATACCAATCTTATTTGGTCAGCATGCATAAATACTAAATTCTTAATTGACCAAGTCATGTCCGAATAATTAACATAAGCTTATCGCTAAGCCGATATACGGTCATGTCCCCGGCCTTGTCCAAAATTAGACTGTGCCAATTTAAACCGCGTGCATACATACATGATATAATGCACCAAGTGAATGTTCACTAAACAAATAAATTAATCTTTTCTCCATCGACATCCATATATGCCGAAATACATGTAGCTCAACGCGTACATGGCCAAATAAATAAGTAAATGGTATATGTCAAAGTCTAAATAAATAACAAATAATCATTAAAGTGTGCATGAATTAAATATGTGCATACCATGGTTCCCAAAAACGCTAGTCAAGCTAGCAACCCATCATATGAGGAGTATATGTTGACTCCTATCAAATGAAATGTCATTATTAAAGGAAATGATCATCTAAAAGGTCCTAATGGCTAGGGGGGGGTGTGAATAGCCTATTAAAAATTCTACAAACAACACTAAGCAAGGCGGTTAGTAAATAAGACGGCGTAGCAATTAAGCAAATGCTTCAAGCTAGCTATGCAAGCCTCCTAGCAATTCTAGCAATTCTATGATCTCTAATCACACTCAAATGCTAGGTTCCTAAGTTACTCCCTAGGTGGACAAGATACACTAACTAATTCTACCACTAGGAGCTAACAAGGCTAAGCTAACTAAACAAGCTACTCACACTAAGCACCCTAACAAGATATACTACCAAAGTAATGCAAGAGGTGCTAGAATACAATACCACCGGAGTAGTGTCGAGGTTGTAGCCAATCACTGTGATCACCAAGAAATCTCCAACGAGCAAGAACAAGTGACACGATGATTTTTCACGAGGTTCACGTGCTTTGCCGGCACGCTAAGTCCCCGTTGTGGCGACACACTCACTTGGCGTATGCTAAGTTTAATGGCGGTGCCAAATCCCCTATAGAAGCTCAAGCAAGCGATCACAAGAGAGGGCCCGACAAACCCCACGAGCAATCTACTAGTGCTCCTTTCGCGAATCTCCGCGGTGTAAGGAACGACCCCTCACAATCACCACCGGTGTGGCCTCGAACAAGCTCCAATCGAGGCTCAACACCGCCTCTTGCTCCAAGCCGCTAGGGAACCAAGCAAATTCCCAAGAGAAACAAGATCCCGCGGCTTCTCCAAGGATGAAGTGCCTCTAGATGCAAGACTAATCAAGCAATGCACTTCTATCACTCTCAATCTCACTCAAGATTCGAGAAGTTAGAGTGGGGGATGAGTGGAGAGGAGTCTCACAAGCTCACAAATGAGTTAGGCTGTTGAATGTGCAAGAGAGACCCAAAAGAACCGGCCATGGCACTATATATAGACCTCAAGTCGAAATAGAGCCGTTGGTCCAAAAGTCCCCCTTCTACATTCGCTGGCCGGACGCCCGGGGGCCACGACAACTGCGCCAGACGCTCGGCGGGACGCGCCAGCGCTGCGTCCGTCGAGGGGGTCCCTCGACACCCTCTCGACGCGTACGGCGCACCGCCGGCCAGCGCCCGGCGCCCGCGCGCAGGTATTTGGCGACTTCTTCTCGTCGACGGTTTTCCACAGCCGGACGCGCGGATCCATTTTGCCGCGTCAGGCGCTCGTCGCCCGGGCGTGTCAGACGCGCCAATTTGAATATTTGTGCTGCGCCTGGCGGGCGCCACGCCAGCGGCGTATAAGCGTCCGTAGCGATACAAAATATTCCTCTTCATCGTTGCGTCGTCGCCTTTCCATCTTTCCAAGTTTCGCTTCTTGTCTTGAGTTGCCAACACTCGAATGTGTCCCATGAGCACTTGTGTTAGCATGTCGCGATCGGTTAGACAAGAACGAAGTTAGTGCTCTCAATCCTAAATGCATATGCAAGTCAATTGGACCTAGAAGCACTTCTTCACCAAAGGATTGTCGCGGCATCCCCTCTTGATAGTCGGCAATCTATCCTATAATGTGATCACACGCTCTATCGTGTCTTGATCACCGAAAGGAAAACCCTATCAAGATACCTTTGCCTTGATCTCCCGGGTTCCTCTCAAGCCCGATCATCGAGCTTGACAATCCATCATGTCCATCATCATCGTCCATGTTCATGATCATCATGCTCCTTGTCATCCATCTAATCCTATCTCACGATCCAACACTTAGAGCAAAGGATTAGTTCATAAGTGTGTCATCAATTTCCAAAACCAAACATGAGATTTCAATCTCCTCCTTTTTGGTAATTGATGACAACCAAACTCACAAAGATTTGAAATAAAATTCAATTGAACTTGAATTGCTTGCCCATAGCATTTTGATCATGAATCGAGAGATTGGACAAACATTTCAAGGTTCGGTTTTGGTAGTAGTAGCTCCCCTACATATGTGTTTCCATGTGTTTGGATCAATTTGGCACATATGTATGGATAGAAATCTTGGGGAGGATACTAATACCAAAGGAGATGCTAAGGTTCTAGAAATTGGACCTTTTGAAGCGTGAAATCATCGGAGTCCTTAGCATCAATGTAACTAGACAATCATCAAAACTCAACATACCCCATGAGATCAACATTATAGGCTAAAATGTGAGCTTTGTCTAGATACATCCTATGCATGCTAGTTGGTCAATCACCAATCAATTTTCAAAAACTAGCATACACCAAGCAATCATGTATATTGAATTTAGATTGCCAATGCAACATCACATTATGATCATGCACATACAAATACACAAATAGTCTATGAGCTTGCTCCCCTATTTGTGTGATCCTTTTCCAACATCTTTGTGACTTATTTCTCCCCTTTGTCAACAATCACCAAAAAGGTGTAAATGAGAGAAATCAAGTCAATCAAAGTATCACATGTGGTCTCATCTAGATCACTTGCCTTTCCATGTATTCAAGTTTGAACCAAGGACAAGTTTTTTCACACCTCATATACATAAGGGTTATCTTGCAACATGTTAGAATACACATCAATAGCGCATTTTTTAGAGTTGACACTAGGATTGCAAGCACATAAACATGTCATATGCCACCACTAGTTCATAGAAACCAATCAAAGCAATAGTGGTGCCACACATACATTGAAAGCATTTTATTTTCCATGAATGAGCCTAATAAGCATGCATGATGTCTAGATGCACTAACAAGTCCTTAGCATATATGAATGCCATGACAACCAACTTTTACCTTGGGGTTTGTCGAAGGAGAGGCATGTCATATAAGTGGGGGGTGCATCAACTTAAGTTGGAGAAGTCAATAATGTTCAATTCTCCCTTTAGCATGCAAAACCTCTTCTCATCAAGTGGCTTAGTGAATATGTCGGCTAGTTGATCTTCGGTGCCAATGCCCATGATACAAATGTCACCCTTTTGTTGATGATCTCTTATGAAGTGGTGCCTTATATCAATGTGCTTTGTTCTTGGATGTTGAACCGGATTTTGGGTCATCTTCCTTGCACTTTCATTGTCACAATACAATGGAACCTTGTCAAATTTGAATCCAAAATCCTTCAATGTTGACCTCATCCAAAGCAATTGAGTGCAACAACTTCCCGCACTAATGTATTCGGCTTCGGCGGTTGAAAGAGCAACACTATTTTGCTTCTTTGAAGACCATGATACTAGTGACCTTCCAAGAAATTGTCATGTGCCACTTGTGCTCATTCTATTGATCTTGCACCCTCCATAGTCGGAATCGAATATCCAATCAAGTCAAACTTGGATCCCTTTGGATACCATAGTCCAACATCTTGTGTGCCCTTCAAGTACCTCACAATTCTTTTTGTTGCTTTGAGGTGACTTTCTCTAGGATCGGATTGATATCTAGCACACATGCCCACACTAAATGCTATGTCCGGTCTTGATGCGGTTGCATAGAGCAAGCTTCCAATCATGGACCGATACTTCTTTTGTTCAACCATGTTGCCATTTGGATCGGGGTCTAGGCTTCCATTGGTTGCCATTGGTGTGGACATAGACTTGGCATCTTGAAGATCAAACTTCTTGATCATGTCTTTGATGTACTTGCCTTGACTAATGAATGTGCCATTCTTCAATTGCTTGATTTGAAGACCAAGAAAGAAGATGAGCTCTCCAAGCATTGACATCTCAAACTCATTGTCCATCATCTTAGCAAACTCTTCACAAAACACTTGGTTGGTTGACCCAAAGATAATGTCATCAACATATATTTGCAACTCAAACAAGTCTTTGCCAATCTTCTTGGTGAAGAGAGTGGTGTCCACCTTGCCCATCTTGAACCCTTTAGAGAGGAGAAAATCTCTCAACCTCTCATACCATGCTCTTGGTGCTTGCTTCAAGCCATACAAAGCCTTCTTCAACTTGTAGACATGGTTGGGATACTTTTCATCTTCAAAGCCCGGTGGTTGTTCCACATATACCAACTCATTGATGAACCCATTCAAGAATGCACTCTTCACATCTATTTGATAGAGCTTGATGTCATGAGCACATGCATAAGCAAGCAAGATTCTAATTGCTTCAAGTCTAGCAACCGGTGCATAGGTCTCTTCAAAGTCAAGACCCTCTACTTGAGTGTACCCTTGAGCTACTAGCCTTGCCTTGTTTCTAACCACAATTCCATCTTGATCTTGCTTGTTCTTGAAGACCCACTTGGTTCCTATCACATTGTAGTTCTTTGGCCTTTTCACCAATTCTCATACATCATTTCTCTTGAAGTTGTTCAACTCTTCATGCATGGCATTGATCCAATCTTCCTTCTTGAGTGCATTTTCAATGTTCTCCGGTTCTTCTTGTGCTACATAGACATGGTGAGCACAAAAAGATGCCAATCTTCTTCTAGTAACCACTCCACTATTGATGTCACCGACAATTTGATCAATTGGATGATCTCTTGCAATGTTGGATGGTTGCATCACTTGCACTTGATGACTAGAATGAGGAGATGGACTAGCTTGTTACTCTTGATCTTCATTTTGAGTACCACTAGTGCTTGCTTCATTTGCATCAATCTCAATGGTAGTGGTAGTCAATGGAGTGTCATCATCATCTTCCACTTGTCTTGGCTGAATGTCACCAATATCCATGTTCCTCCTTGCGTTCTTCAAGTTAGAACCACTCACATCATCATGATTTTCAACTTCATTTTGAGAGCCTTGAGTTTCATCAAATTCCACATCATGGACTTCTTCAAGTTTGCCACTATCCAAGTTCCAAACTCTATATGCTTTGCTTGTGGTTGAGTATCCAACTAGAAAACCTTCATCACATTTCTTGTCAAACTTGCCCAATCTTGTGCCTTTCTTGAAAATGTAGCATTTGCATCCAAAAACTCTAAAGTATCCAATGTTGGGCTTTCTTCCATTGAGCAACTCATAGGGTGTCTTGCCAAGCATCCCATGGCAATAGAGTCAGTTGCTACAATAGCAAGCCGTGTTGATTGCTTCGGCCCAAAAGGAATGGCTAACATTGTACTCACTAAGCATTGATCTTGCCATTTTAATTAAGGTTCTATTCTTTTCTCTCAACTACACCATTGGATTGAGGAGTGTAGGTTGGTGAGAATTGATGCCCAATTCCAAGCTCATCACACAACTCTTCAATTCTTGTGTTCTTGAATTCACTTTCATTGTCACTCCTAATCTTTTTGATGGATGTCTCAAATTCATTTTGAACCCTCTTAACAAATATCTTGAAAAGCTCAAACACATCATTCTTGTCATGCAAAAAGAACACCCATGTGTATCTAGTGTAGTCATCCACTATGACAAAACCATACTTGTTGCCACCAATGCTAGAGTATGATGTTGGCCCAAACAAGTCCATGTGTAGCAACTCAAATGCCTTGCTAGTGCTCATTGTGCTCTTAGTTGGATGAGCATTGCCATGTTGCTTGCCGGCTTGACATGCTCCACAAGGTTTGTCCTTCTCAAACTTCACATCATTCAAGCCTCTAACCAAGTCATGCTTCATCAACTTGTTCAATTGCTTCATTCCAACATGACCAAGTCTTCTATGCCACAACCACCCTTTGCTAGCCTTTGAGAGTAGACATGTTGTCAACTTGGCTTCTTTTGAGTTGAAATCAACAAGGTAGAGATCACCATATCTAAATCCCTTAAATATCATGTTGGCACCATCACCACTAACCACTTCAACTTCTTGGCTTGTGAATATACACTTGTAACCATGATCACAAAGTTGAGAAATCGACAATAGGTTGTAATCAAGATGATCAACTAGCAACACCTTTGACAAGCTTTTTCTCTTGGTGATAGCAATCTTGCCTAGCCCCAACACATTGCCTTTCTTATCATTGCCAAATGTGATTGACTCATATTCATCAATGCCCTTGATGCTAATAGACTTGAACATATGAGAATCCCCGGTCATGTGTTGAGTGCACCCACTATCCATTATCCAATGCTCTCCTCCGGCACGGTAATTGACCTACAAAAAGAGATCAATTCTTCTTGGGTACCCAAACCTTTTTGGGTCCTTCAAGGTTAGTCACCAAGGCCTTTGGTACCCAAATGACTTTCTTCTTTGAGCCCATCCATGGTGTACCAATGTACCGAGCACGAACACCATTGTCCTTCTTCACAAGCATATATGAATGATCAAGCTTGATGGAAGAAACATTGGTCCTTTTGTTCATGCACTTTTGCTCCACATGACCAACTTGCTTGTAAGCTTTGCAATAGCTACCATTGCTCTTCACAAAACGAGTTTTGTGAGTCACATAGGCGGCCTTGCCTTTCTTGGGGATATAGCCTAAGCCCTCCTTGTATAAGGATGCCCATTGGCTACCCAAGTACATAAGCAAGCGGTCCTCACCACCATAAGCCTTAGTCAAGGTGTGATTGAGCTCTTTTACTTCCCTCTTTAAGCAAGCATTCTCATGAATAAGCATAGGGTTGTCATTATCTTCACTAGAGATGGATATGCTAGTGATAGAGCTAGTGGAGGTCTCACACTTGGAGGTTGATTCATCAACAAGAATGTCACACATGATGCTAGCATTGCATGTATCAACCTTATCCTCAACTAGGCACAACTTGTGCTCATCAAGTAGAGAGGAATGAGCTTTCTCTAACTTAGAATGAGATTTCTCAAGCTTCTTATGGTCTACCTCTAGACTCTCATAAGATGCCTGAAACTCATCAAGTTCTTGCTTAAGGCTCTTTGTTTCCTTACGCAAGCCCTTGTATTCCTTTCTACTTTGCTTGAACATGATAATGCAATCATCAAGCATGCTTTGCAACTCCTCCCTAGTGAGAGTTTGCTCCTCATCATCACTATCACTATCACTATCACTATCACTATCATTATCATCATCACTAGTGATAGATTGTACCTTGGTGGCCTTAGCCATGATGCATGAGGAAGGAGTGTCGAAGAGGGAGATCTTGTCATGCATAGCAAGGTGAGCTTGTCCCTTCTTCTTGTTCTTCTTCTCCTCTTCTTCATCACTTGAAGAGGATGAGCCATCACTATCCCACATAGCCATATGTGACTCATTCTTCTTCTTGGGCTTCTTCTCCTTCTCATTCTTAGCATCATTCTTCTTTCTTGCTTTCTTGATGCCCTTCTCATCATCACTCTCATATGGGCACTCGGCAATCAAGTGACAATCATCATGGCAACGAAAGCATGTCATGTTGCCTTCATTCTTGCCATCCTTGGACTTCTTCTTGGATGATTGCTTCTTCTTGTTCTTGGAGATGTAGTTCTTCTTCACAAACTTTTCCAATCTTCTCATAAAGAGAGCCATTTGCTCATCCACTTCACTTCCACTTCTAGAGGTGTCATCCTCTTCATCACTTGATTCTTTCTTCTTCTTCTTGCCCTTGGATGATGAGCTTGCCTTGAGTGCCAAGCTCTTCTTGTCCTCTTTCTTTTCTTCCTCTTTGACCTTCTTGTTTGCCTTGTTGATGAGTTATTGCTTCTTCTTGTCATCTCTATATGAATCATCGGTCATCACCTCATCAAGCAATTGGTTGGGAGTCAAATCCTTCAAATTTGACCTCACTAGCACGGTGATGAACATCCCAAACCGTTCGGGCAAACACCTCAAGAACTTCATGTTGAAGGTCTTGTCTTTGATCTCTTCTCCTAGAGCATTGAGATCATTCACCAACACTTGCATGCGGTGAAACATCTCCGGCACGGTCTTATCATCTTCCATCTTGAAGCTATTGAATTGCTCAAGCTTTATGTAGGCCTTTGCTTGCCTGACGCCTTCGGTGCCCTTATAGCACTCTTCTAGCTTCTTCCAAATCTCATGAGCAACGGTGAGTGACTTGACTTGCTCAAACACTCTATCATTGAATGTCTCATGAAAAGCACTCACGGCCACTTCATTGGCATATAGCTTCTTTTCTTCGGCCGCGGTTGGCTCATTTGGTTTTGCCACCTCAAACTTGTTCTCGGTCACAACCCACACTTCTCTATTGATTGACTTGAGGTGTGCGGTCATCTTCACCTTCCAATAGGCAAAGTTGGTGCCATCGAAGGGTGGCGCCTTCTTGGTGTTGTTGACATGAAAAGTCATTGCCTTTTTGTCACCGTTGGATGTTAAGCCACTCAAATACGGTGCCTCGGCTCTCGATACCACTTGAAAGGTCCTAATGGCTAGAGGGGGGTGAATAGCCTATTAAAAATTCTACAAACAACACTAAGCAAGGCGGTTAGTAAATAAGACGACGTAGCAATTAAGCAAATGCTTCAAGCTAGCTATGCAAGCCTCCTAGCAATTCTATGATCTCTAATCACACTCAAAGGCTAGGTTGCTAAGTTACTCCTAGGTGGACAAGATACACTAACTAATTCTACCACTAGGAGCTAACAAGGCTAAGCTAACTAAACAAGCTACTCACACTAAGCACCCTAACAAGATATACTACCAAAGTAATGCAAGAGGTGCTAGAATACAATACCACCGGAGTAGTGTCGAGGTTGTAGCCAATCACCGTGATCACCAAGAAATCTCCAACGAGCAAGAACAAGTGACACACGATGATTTTTACCGAGGTTCACGTGCTTGCCGCAAGACGCTAAGTCCCCGTTGTGATGACACACTCACTTGACGTATGCTAAGCTTAATGGCCGGTGCCAAATCCCCTATGGGAGCTCAAGCAAACGATCACAAGAGAGGGTCCGACAAGCCACGAGCAATCCACTAGTGCTCCTTTCGCGAATCTCCCGCGGGGTAAGGAACGACCCCTCACAATCACCACCGGTGTGGCCTCGAACAAGCTCCAATCGAGCTCAACACCGCCTCTTGCTCCAAGCCGCTAGGGAACCAAGCAAATTTCTAAGAGAAACAAGATCCCGCGGCTTCTCCAAGGATGAAGTACCTCTAGATGCAAGACTAATCAAGCAATGCACTTCTATCACTCTCAATCTCACTCAAGATTCGAAGTTAGAGTGAGGGGATGAGTGGAGAGGAGTCTCACAAGCTCACAAATGAGTTAGGCTGTTGAAATGTGCAAGAGAGACCCAAAGAACAGGCCATGGCACTATATATAGACCTCAAGTCGAAATAGAGCCGTTGGTCCAAAAGTCCCCTTCTCGCCGCTGCGCCCGGGACATATAGGTGCCTGCGCCCGGACGTGCGGGCGCCCGCAAATCCAAGCGAGCGCTCACGCCCGGACGCGCCGGGCGCTGCGTCCGGCGGCCCCTCGACACCCTTATGGACTGCGTACGGCGCTCGCCCGGGCCAGCGCCAGGCGCCAACACAACTGCGCGTGACGCTTCGGCCGGACCAGCGCGGCGCTGCGTCCGTCGAGGGGTCCCTCGACACCCCCAGACCCGCGTCGGCGCGCCCCGCACGCGCGCCGCGCGCGCGAAGCGGTAGCGACTTCTTCGTCGGCAGTTTTTCCACAGCGCGGACGGACGGATCCATTTTGACCGCGTCGGTGCTCGTCGCCGGACGCTGGCCGACGCGCCAATTTGAACATTTGTACTGCGCTGGGCGCGCCAGCGCCGGCCGCACAGCGTCCGGCGCAGTACAAAATATTCCTCTTCATCGTTGCGTCGTCGCCTTTCCATCTTTTCAAGTTTCGCTTCTTGTCTTGAGTTGCCAACACTCCGAATGTGTCCCATGAGCACTTGTGTTAGCATGTCGCGATCGGTTAGACAAGAACGGTTAGTGCTCTCAATCCTAAATGCATATGCAAGTCAATTGGACCTAGAAGCACTTCACCAAAGGATTGTCGCGGCATCCCCTCTTGATAGTCGGCTATCTATCCTATAATGTGATCACACGCTCTATCGTGTCTTGATCACCGAAAGGAAAACCCTATCAAGATACCTTTGCCTTGATCTCCCGGGTTCCTCTCAAGCCGATCATCGAGCTTGACGATCCATCATGTCCATTATCATCGTCCATGTTCATGATCATCATGCTCCTTGTCATCCATCTAATCCTATCTCATAGTCAACACTTAGAGCAAAGGATTAGTCCACAAGTGTGTCATCAATTTCCAAAACCAAACATGAGATTTCACCATCATCATGTGCAAGACATGTGCATGCATCTATCTGCGACTACAAGGATGAAAACTTTGTTTTCTTTTTGTAGTTTGTAATAGGAAGCCATATGATGTAATCTATTTTCATGTGCTTATGTTGGAACTCTTAATCGGGGGTGTTCTCTTTGGAGATGTAATTAACATAATTTTTGTGGAAATATAAGAATTATGGAAGTATGGACTCGCAATACCTGTTCTTTTATGTTTGTCCCGTTTAAATTTCAATTAAATCTAAATTTGTCTCTCAGAACGTGGAGGCGGGTATTAGCCGCCCGTTTTCCCGTCATCAAGTTTGTGGTACCATCTTTCTCCTTCCTAGAAACAATAATGTTTGACAAAATCAACATTTTTCAGAGACAATTACGGCATGCAATTGGATAAAAATTAATCCAGATCTAGTTACGGAGCAAGCACACTTAACTAAGTAGACGGATGAGTTGCTGGAGATAGAATGATGAGGTTGACACTTGACAAGTCTCCAGCAACTCATTGACAAGTCACCGCTTGTGTAGGGTGTACCGGTGTAGTATACTCCCTCTGTTCAAAGCTTGTCACCGGCTTTAACAAATACCGTAATTATATATTAAAAAATATATAAATATTTATGCTAAGTAATTTGCATCATCGGAAAGATCTTTTAAATCTAGTTTTTAACAAATTTATTTTAAGATTCAAATGTTGCACATATTTTCTAAAATTTAAGTCAAACTTGTAAGACGCGATCCCACAGCGGCGAGCTTTTAGGGACAGAGGGAGTAGGTACTTTCAAATCCAACAGACATAGGTCAAGTGGTCAACACAAGCGTCCCCGGCTCCTGCGCTTTGCCCTCATCGCATTCACATGCTCTGCGCACCTAGACATCCTCCACGGCTACTTGCCTAAATGTTCTTCGCTGTTTACCACAAACTATATATCAAAACAAATAATGGATCCATCTTGCTCTACTTGTAGTATTTTGTCACAAAAAAATGTATAGTTACATCCTGATCACGAAATTATTCATCTTTTTCCAAGCCCCTATACCTAATAGATCCCCGAACATGTGGGGCGTTGCTTCTTCACCTTCTGAAACAGTTTCTTTTATCTACAGAATCAAATCCTAAATTTCAGACCATCATGAGCTGCTCTTAACCAGCTATGAATATCAAGCTTTGCCTGACTGCTGGAATCGAGCAAATCAGCGTGCCAAAGATTCCCGTGAAACTATAAGAGATGGCGCAGAAAGGGAGTGCTTCAGGTTCCTTGGCTGACAGTGCTGCTGTTCCCAGTCCTTGAGCACTACACATTAGCCAAGCAAGATTACATTCAGTCAGGGCCTAATCATGCTCACAAATGAAGAACGATTGAATGACGCCCAAATTACCTGGCAGCTGTCCCTATTCCTCTGGAGATGGGGTCCTTCAGACCAAGTTTCTCCATAGCTGCTAGCACAAAATTCGCACCTAGGAGTCCGGTAAGGACAACCACGACAGCAGTTACTGAAGGGTTTACTCCTGAACCACAAGAAACCATGAGCCCTCAGAAAATTACCTCAAAGACACATAGCTGGAAGATTTAACACTAAGGAATCGTGTCAAAGACACAAGATTTTATCATGATAACCCAAAAAATCCACAGGAGGATGGGCTGCCAAGATTTACCTTCAAAGAAAGATACAATGCTCAAAGCCAGCGCCAGAGTAATACACCTTGGCAACATGGATATGGTCAACGATGGCTCTAGCCCAACCAGGCGCCCTATGATAGCAGTTGAGTACAGAGAGAATGTAGCTCCAATGGCAACTGATGTGAAAATCTCTACTGCGTGCCTCTTTACAAGCTGAAATCAGGGCTCAGGAGCATGAACAAGTCGACGATCAGATAAGAGACATTTGCAGAGGAACAAAGCTTCAAAGCTAAATGATGTCACAAGATAGCCATGTGCAGCAGTACCTTTCTCTGTTTGAATATGGAGAATGCAAATGATATGATCACAGACCCAAGGAAACTCATTAGTATGTCACCGGCTCCAGGATTAGAGGCCACCTTTGTGAGGTAATCACCTGGACAACCACTTTTTATGAGAGCACAGTGATATCTTGTGCAACAGTTACTCCAGCGCTAATGCTTTCAAGGAAACTCTTTTGAAACTATTTATTTTTATATAATTGTAGGACAATATATTGGGGTTTATAGCTTATGGACCTAGCGCAGCTTCAAATCCAGACCCGGAGAGGTACCCATACGCTGCTGCCGCGAAATCTGCAGCAAGTGCGCAGGAGATGACTGGATGCAACACTTTCTTGACACCAGCAGGTAACCTGGGAAAAAACCCAGATCATCAGACAAAATTGAATAAACTGTTTGCATACTTTGGATCATATTGATCGAGTTTATATAGGAAGGCATATATATTTACCCAGAACCAACCATGTATCCCAGCACATTAGCAGCAAGCAGGAACGGAAGGCATGTTTTTGCTGTGGTACCAAGTGCCGTGGGATTGAAGTATGCAACACCAAATGATGCAACGAATAGAGCCGTCCATGACAAGATTTCCGATGTAGAAAATGGCGCCGGCTTGCTCACGGGCTCTGTATCTGGACTAAGCTCTGTCTTGACAAGATTTCTCACAGCTAACACTGTGTATCCTGCAACCGTGAGGGTAGCAAACCATCCACCAACTGAAACCAAATTCAAGTTTAAGTCACCCCATCATATTACTGGATCGATAGAAACAATGAATGAAAGAAGAATGTGATACATACAAGTGATTGCAAAAATCTTGAGTGCTGAAGCCGCTGGGATTTCCCTGATGGCGAGCGGAAACACGACCAGCGTCGGGACGTAGAACACGGGCAGCCACCTCTTGATGAACATTGTGGCAGGCTCGAAGAAGTTCATGAACGCCTTGGCGAGAGGAGGCGCGAATGTGTCCAAGACGACTAGCACGGAGAAGACACAGAACATGCCGAAGAGGGCGCTTGGGAACTTAATGGACGCGGCGACGAATGCCTTCTTGAGGAACTTGTCGGCGACGAGCATAGCGCCCAGCGACACAGCCAGATGTGCCACCCCAACAATCTGCATATACACACGCATCGAAATGTTTAAATTCTACTGTAGAAGCTAGGGAGGAATAGATGTGAATTTCAATAATATTCTCTATGTAATAATAATATAAAAAGATGAAAAGAGCGTCTTCTCACGTACGGCAGGCAGCACTCCTGATGAAGCAGTGGCGTGTCCGGTGCTAGCGGTGGAGTTGGGGACGATCAGGCTGCCGCGAAGGTCGGACGACGATGATCGGTTAAGCGTGGCGGCGTCATTGTTGGCTGGACCCACGAAGCTTGTGTCGCCGGCAGGGATGCGCTTCAGTGCTGCTGTTGGTCGGATGATGACCCGGCGGGGAGACGCCGAGGAAGAAGAACGGGGAGTGAGCAGCTGCTGTCTGCATCGCCGGCGTCGAGGAGGAAGCGCACAGGAGCGAGCGGCCGACGACGTGGCGCGGGGAAGGGATGAGAGCGGGTCGTGGCGGCGGCAACCTAAACTGCTAACCCCAATCATGGCGGTGGCGGCGGCCATGGACGACATGGAGTGGAACTCGTGGGGTGAAGAAGAGGAGGAAGAAGAAGAAGCGGCGGCAGCGTTTGGGGTTCCTCTTGCCGACTGATGTGCTGCCGCCTCATCCTGAGCAGACGGAGGAGGAGGCTAGGCAAGGTGATGACGACCGAGACTCCATTTGTCGGGATGTAATGTGAGCTACTGAACGAGAGCGAGCGATGGGAGTGTGGCCACAGATTATCGGCAGCGAGCGAGGATGGGGTTGGGTTGAGATGGGATTGAGAACGTTGGGCTACGAGTGATCGATCAATTCAATCTCTCATCCTCCTCTTCTGCTTTGGAACGAAAGCGACGGCCGGGGTCGGGTTTGTGGCTGTCCACGACCCGGGGCGGGAAGCCGGAAAGGAAACGGACAGGACCACAGCGGCCAGGGATGCGCGTGTTCGTCGTCGTCCGGCCTCCTGCGGGCTCCGCGCGCGCTCCAACTTCGTGGACGACGTCGCCGGTTGCCATGCGTGGACGGCGACATCGGCCGCGCGCGCTACCCAGGCCCTGATGCAGCACCCTGCGCTCCACGGAGTCGCCGTCGCCGGGGAAGATGAACTCGATCATCGTCCAACTCCACGCCCACCACCCTGATGAGATCCCAGCCGATGGACATCCGCCGCCGGCGGCACGTCACGATGGCCTGAATAAGGAGAGGTTTGTCATTGGATACTGGGCAGAGGCAGGTCACAAACCACGTCCGACGGGCTTCGCGGAGCAGCTCGATCACATGATGCCGCAAACAAGTTACAGCTGGTCCACATCTGCCACAAAGCATGGTGATTTCACGGGGTGGATAATGGATTCCATAGAAACCAAGACGCCATTGGGATAGCTAACCTCCTTGCCTGTTGCGGTTACGGGACCTGGGCCATAGTGAGGCCAGGCCCAGAAGCGGCAAGTTTTACCGATTCGATCAATCAAAAAAGAGTAAATTGTTTTCTTGACCCTACTAAAAGTTGGTGTTAGTTTTTTGACTAAAAGTTGGTGTTAGTTTTTTTTTTATGAGTAAAATGCACCAGAGGTACCTAAACTATTCTCGTGGGTACCAGGATAGGTCTTCGAACTTAGAAACGTAACAATCGGATACTCAAACTATTCGTGGATAACAGATAGGTACTCAAACTTAGCACCGTAACAATCGGATACTCAAACTATTTCGTGGGTACTAGATAGGTACTCTAACCGAGAAACGTAACAGCCGGTACTTGATCTATTTACGTTGATCACCACCGATCCAAACTTAGGCCATGCAGTCACCATTAGCTGGCATTTTTTTTTATGTTGTGCCGGTTTTATAGAACCAACATTTTTTCTATCGGGTCTGATTTTTAAAACAATATGTTCTGGGCACAATCTATTTAGCTGACATATGTATTATTGCATTTTTGCAATGAATTTGTTACTGCACAATACAATGTGCAGCACAATACAAATTCCTTGCTGTTTAGTACTTCTACTGATGATTAAACTGTTCGTTTGAAACATTTTCGTTTCAATTCTATATAGAATGATCTTATATATCGAACAATTAATAGATTCTTTGTGGTCGATCGTGTGCGTCTTTTGATGCAGATAACATCCACGCATTACATCAGGAAAACTAAAACTCAATTTATAACTACCACCGTTAGTTCTGCTGACTCAATTATATATATTTATTATAAAATGCAAATATTTTAGCACGCACACGTGCATATTTACTAGTTAAATAAAAAGTAATAAAAGAAAAGATGACTGTGTGGCCTAAGTTTGTACTGGTAGTGATCAACATAAATAGATCGAGTACCTAACTGTTAGGTTTCTAAGTTGGAGTACCAATCTGGTACCCACGGAATAGTTTGAGTACCGATTGTTACGTTCTAAGTTCGAGTAACTATTTGGTACTCACAGAATAGTTTAGGTACCGATGCATTTTACTCTTTTTTTTTATTTAGCATTGTTTCGAGTTTTGGTTATTTTCTTGGCCCTTCCGTCGGTTTTGTGACTTAACGGTGTTAAGTGGTACGTGAAATGACCTATGATGCCTAATCAAAGATATCAACGACCTACAGTTGAATTATTATGGATTATTTTTTTATAAAATATTGGTGCTAAGCAACCTGAACAAATAATGCAGAACAAGTGTCGAGCAAAGCAGTCATTTCACGCACCACTTAACACTGTTAAGCCCACGAAACTGATGGAAGGGCCAAGAAAGTAAACAAAACTCAAAACTTGGCCAAATAACCAAATTCGTTTTTTTAAAAAAAAAAAAGTCCAAGAAACTAAGAACAACTTTCATCAGGTCAAGGAAATAATTTGCTCATTGAAAAAACACCGATTTAAAGTTGTGCTTTGACCAACATCCACTTTTGTCGTTCCATGGGACATAAAGCCACGAAAACCATTCATTGTGGAATGTGGAAAAACTACTGAGTTACGAGAAAGATGGAACTTTTAGATTGGAACAACAGTGAAATTATGGGTCCGAAGAATGTCCGCAACATCGTAAAAGCTAGAGGCTATTTATTTGTTAACTGATCTTAAACATTAAAGTATACATGAAAATTATCCTTTTTGGAAAAAAAAAACTTTATGTTTCAATATATTGCATTCTTTCATATTCATCATGCAAATAGAAAGTGAGCACGGGCAATATACTAGTCTATCTATCTACCCTACTAATGCACTCAACTTCGCTTCGTTCAAATCTATTCAAATTCTATTGAAATCTACGTTCAGGATTACTTTTAATCTTTCTCTCATACTCAAACACCATCCGACGATCGGGATTAAGTGTACGGGCCTTCGTCATGACAAATCACGTGCCCGCAGGGAAACGCGTGCGTTGAGACGCGGCGTGAAATCAGCGCTCCGCTTTCCTATTTCCGCTCCCCAAGGTGGATCCCCGTGCTCGGCAATGGAAGGAGGCGGCATGCGTGGGGGCGCCGATCTCCAGCGATGGTCGTCGCCGTCGCCGCAGCCCCCTTCTTCACATCTTGTGCCCACCGCTTTGCATGTGCCTTGATGGGTCTGCACCTCACGCCGGTCGCCGCTGCCGCCACCCATGACAAAGGTAGGCATCGCCGTCCATTGCTCTCGCCAGAAAAGTAGATTTTCCGCGCCAGGGAGTTCGACGGCGTTGATGCTTTCACCTCCCTCGCCCTTGCCGACCTGTCCCTGCGCAACAGGGACGACATCAGGAGTGGCGCTCATGGAGGCCGCAGCGGAGCCCCAGCATGCGCCGTGGGAGGGGACGACGTCGTCATCTTGCAGGTGGCCGCCGCCGAGGGCGAGGAGACCGTCGTCACCGGCAACTTCCCCGACGAGGCTGGCCTCGGCTGCGACCCCTAGCGCACCATCCTCGCGGTCCCCGTCCTCCCGCCACGAGCGGATCGTCGCGCTGGAGGAGCGCACTGGAGCCTACGACAAGGCCGACGCGTCGTTCCGGCGCAGGTACGACTACCTCTACTGTGGCTCGTCGCTATACGGCAACCTCAGCGCGGCGCTTGTGCGGGAGTGGATGGCGTACCACGTTCGCTTCTTTGGCGCACGCTCCTACTTTGTGGTCCACGACGCCAGTGGTGTCAACCCCGCCGTGCGCGCTGCGCTCCAGCCCTGGGTGCGCGCCGGCCGCGCCACGCTGCAAGACGTGCGCGCGCAGGCCGAGTAGGCTGCAGCGGATCGGGCGCAAAGCCGGGCGGGGCGGCGCCTCTGTGGTCAGTAGGCTGCAGCGGATCCGGCACAAAGCCGTGCGGGGCCACCTCCATCGCCACCGCTGTGGTGCTAACGTGCCCGCAAGGCTGGGGCTTGGAAGAGATGAGCGGCGTCTTGGTATGGAGATCCTCATGACTGAGGCGAGCGCCGCTTGAGCTGCCCATCCTTGCAACGTATGCTTGCGCTCTTCAATTTTGTGTGTTAAAGTCATAATGCCCGCTCGATGCCCGTACAAACAGATCTGTTGGTGGCTGATATTATTTTAAGGTAATGTCCATCGCTTCATGGAACGAGTCACCACTGATATCTCTTGATTCCATTTTGAAGTTTTCAAGTATTGGAAGCTGGACAATTAGTCAAACTCGAAGGTACTGTGGCAGTGAGTTGTTGTCCACAAATTTCAGTTATTTTTCCAATTGTCCGTGGGCAGATTTTGCGTCTTCATTTGAATGCCACCGAGAGGGTGGCCTGAAGCATGGGAAGGCGATCTGGCAATTCAACTATTCTGCGTGCATAGGTGTGTGCAATTCTAATGCCTACTCAAATTTAATTTTCCAGGCCTTTCTAGGAAGTAGCATTATTATCCACAATTCTAATGCCAACTGGCATTAATTGTTTCGATTCTTTTCACTTTCTCTTCTACAGTATCTGAAATTAAAATAAATAAATAGAGAAGCTATTCATTATCAGTTAAAGGATAGGGTGATGGAAAGATCTAACACAATTGAATTAATCACCTGCTATGATTTGGAGATGCAAATCTCATTTTGTTTTCCTTTAGGGCACTCACAGTGCAGACTCCACCATAGAGTCTATCCCTACGCACAAAACGAGGCCACGCGTCTCGCTTCGTCGATCCCATGCGCGGATGCCCGCCCTGCTCGCTGTGTTCGCTGTGGAGGGGTCCCTTTCTATACTTAGCTATTGGCTAATCTTAGCTACGATAGGATTCATATGCCGCATAGGATCCCGATATAGGAGAGAAATTGAGTGGTTGATTTTTATTTGGACTCTATACAAAGAAAATTGCATTGGAAAGAACTAGAGTCTTGCTACAATATCCAAGATCATAGACTCTATGGGTATGGGTAGAGTCTGCACTGTGAGTGCTCTTAGCATGTGGATCATAGTTTTGGAGGACCTGGAAGAATGATCAATTTAACCACTGCATAATTAAATACTTAATTAATAAACGTTGTAATTATTTCTCTAACAGCACTGGGAAGCTGAAACATTTGGGGATTGTAACTGGATTTCCTCACCACAACTTATTAGATTATTCCGCAGCATAATTAATACTACTATAAGCAAAAGCAGTATATCCTGCAGGGCTGATTGAATTGCTGCTGCGGTGCGGCAAATGGAGTTCAGATACTACCTATGCACGCATGATACAATGGTTTTATTAACTAAAGCTAAGTTCCCAGCATGAGTTCTACATCAGAGTTGACAATATATTTGAATTTCTGATATGGGAAGGGTCAGAGTTCAGGACAGATGGTGAGCACCTACTGAGTGCTTCTCAACTTCTGAATGGGACGAATTCTGGACTTGTTGAATTGCTTCTGCAAGGTACTGCCATGATGAAGTTTACATCATGGGTGTGCTGAACACTTGAACTCTATCTTGTCTTGATAATTATTCTTGTTCTCTTGTGCCTTTCCCTTATGGAGAAATACCTCAGTTAGTTTCTGAAGAAGATGAGAAATCCTAGGGCAGATGCACTACAAAAAAGTGCTACAATGAAAAATGTGAGGCGCAAATGCAAACTATCCTGCTGCCCCGCTGTGATTACAAAAATGGTAAGCTATCCTACATTGTCCATATTAATTTTACCTTAGGAATGTCATTACTGAAACCTGGTTATTATTTGTTAGCTAATATTTGCAACAAATCTCTCAATTATTTCCTGTTTTTGATGTAAATATAGGTGTGGTTAAAAATGTCAGATCAGGATTGGCAGTGGTTCATGATTGCAGCAAGGTTTTGGATGGACATACAAACTGAAGAATGTATTACAAAACAAGAGATATGGGATGCCTAAACAATTAATTTGGCCCGCTCTTAAGGGACACAAATTGATGCATTTGCTTAATTGTTCTATTTTGTGAATAAATATCAAATAAGTTTGTTTTAAATTTGGCTCATAGCGTTAGCATGATCAAAATACTATTATTTTGGGTATGAATAAAACTATAAAAATATCATCTTTTGGTTATTTTCATATGCATCCTTGAAAAAATAAAGTCGTGGCGTTAGCACGGGCATTATACTAGTAGAATTAATACACCGTTCTTACATTGATGTCTTCCGTCAACATAACTATCCTTCGCTCACTAAAAAAAGCGTCAACTATCCTAGTATAAAGGAAATTCATGGTATTTTTAGTGCATCTCCAAAAAATTCTGTGTTTTTCCGAATTGCTAGAAATAGAGATTTTAATAAGAAAAGTAACCTCCAACGGCCAAATATAACTATATTCTATTCCGAATTATTCACTAACTAAAAATAGAAAACACAGAATAATTATAGTTATATTCCGAATGTCCTTGTTTTCTATTCCCTGCCGCACAAGATATATAAAAAATTGTTGAAGAGCGAAAAAGTATAGAACACGATATTTATGCAATCAAGTGATGATTTAGAGAGTGGGCTTATCTTGTGTTATCATGTTCAAGAGTGGCTTCAGATAGGGAAGAAAAGAAACCGTTGACACTAGATGAGTTTCGATCACACACCACCACACCCAAGGTGTCGGCGTTGTGAAAACCGGGGTATGTCCGACTAGTGAAAATGATGCCGCGGGCATCAAGCATTTTTTTTTTTGGTGGTGGTGGTGGTGGTGGGGTGGAGGTGGTTGTGCGAAGAAGGAAACAAAACAGGACATACAAGATTTATCCTGGTTCAGGCACGAGTGCACTACGTCCATCATTGAGGCTTCCCTCACGTTACTTCAAGACCGAGTGCTTGTAGTATCGGATACAAGCGGCGAGAGAGGAACCGGAGTTCCAAGTCTCATGGAAGGAGAAGGAGAGGGCAGTCCTCCCACCCCCTCTTCCCCGTTCGTCTGACCTCCTTTTATAGCTCAAGGAGGGGTTTCTACTTTTACATTCGGTAAGAAATTCCTACGTTTAGCTTGCCGTCCAAGCCTGCGGTGGGGCGCTCTTGTCCGGTGGCGGCGTCCGAGGTCGTGCGCGTTCGTCCGATACCCTGCATAGTGGCGTTAGTCAAAGAAAAAACCTCTCTGTCGACCTGCCCCGAGGTTGGGACGCGTGGGCCCTTGATTAGACGCGACACTACGGGCTCGTCGTGTCCAACAAGTCTACCGCTCGGTCATGATAACGTGTGGCAGGGCTCCGCCACACTTCTGCGTAGGCCATGATGGCATGGTGGCAGTGAGTCAGTCCTGCCTTGGGCGGCATGGTGGTCAGGCTTATCCTGTGCCAATCTGTCAGTGTCGCAACGGTACTCGCGAACTGGCAGGATTCACTAGATTCTGCCCGCGTCATGTCGTATCGTTGAAGGGGCAGGCGGGAATCAAGACCCCCGCCCCAATCCTTCCGGCGGAAAGAATCCAAGCCGAGCCTCGGGACCGTGCTTGGGGCACAGGCGAGTCGGAGCTGGAACCGAGGCCGCGTCCCTTGGTTCCTTCAGGCCCGTCCTGTCAACGACCCACTGGTTGCGGTCATTCCCTATGATGAGACATTGGGCCTTGACATGACGGCCTTTCTTAGGGGCCTGTTATTATAAACCCCAACACAAGGGGTTGCACACCACTCACGCAGCAAAAACGAGTGTGATCGACTTACAACTGATTTGGGGACCGGTTATATTGCGGTTGACGACGCAAACGACACCTAAAGACGATGCTGAGCGGGAGGAGATAGGAGATGGGCGCATTCAGAGAAGAAGTCATCTTCGTAACTTCGTAGCGTATTCGTTATTTTCTTTTTTAAGCGGCTTATCGTTGTCATGTGGGCCCTAGAAGGTCATCCTCTGTGTCCCCGTTTTAACCGAGAGTCGTCATCGTCTGTATCCCCGTTTTAACCGAGAGTTTGTGAACGGATTGGGACATCGTACACTTTGCTTCGGAATACAAAACTCTAGCCAAGGCAGAGGGGTTAACCCTGCCTGTTTCCTTATCGATCCTACTCTTGTGTGCGATTCACGTCGACGGCGACCTTGCCAGCGGCCATGGACGTGACAGGTTAGGCCGATGTTGAGCCTGTTTTCTTGGAGAGATGCAAGAGTAGGATATAGCCAACAGGGAAACTATAATTAATTGTTATATAGGAGGATATTGAACTGTCGGAGGACGAAAGATGTTTCTTCAATGCAAATGAATCATTTTCTTATATTCAAAGCCGAGAAGTTAGTGGGCTTTATGACGGTCCAACAATATCACCGCTCTTCGCTAGGCAGTCGGCCCAAGCGCCCCGCACTCACTCCCGCTGCCATTCGCCCCTGCCACCGACGCCGAGGCTCCTCCGATAAAACCCTGCCAAATTCCAAACGGCAAAAACCCTACACTAGATCCGCGGCGATCATGCAGCGTGGCGGCGGCCGCCGGCTCCCCAAACCTTCCCTGCCGCCCTCCAATGCGTCCGAGGCCACCCCAGCGCTGGACGCCATCGTAATCCACAACCTCGACTCCGCTTTCTCCCGTCGTGACTTCGACGCCGCCAACCTCTTCAGCAGCCTCCCGGCTGCCACCACCGGCGCGCGGGCGTCGGCGCCGCCCCCAACTTCTCCGACCGGCACACGCAGGCCACCGCGCTCCGCTTCGTCAACGGAATCCTCGCCCCCTCTCCGTCGCGCTCAAGGGCTCTCTGCCCGCCGCACGCGACATCCAGGCGGCGCTCCGCCTCCTCGCCGACCGTCTCGACTTGGCCCGCAACGACGCCACGTTCGAGGATGACCTCATTCAGGACCTCCGCATCCTCGGTTGCCCCCACAAGGTCACCCGCTCCGCACTCAAGGCCCCGGGACCCCGCACGCATGGCCCGCGGTGCTCGCCATACTCCATTGGCTCACCGTCTTCTGCTATGCCCACGAAGACAGCTCGGATGCCCCGGGCGGACCTCCGATGGTAATGGCTTATTTTGTGTTTGAGCAGAATTTGGGTGTCACTTGCTGATGAATAAAGATTGCAGAATTTGTGTTTGAGCAATTGTTTATGACGTGTAATGGCTTATTTTGATTCTTTCCAATGTTTTTTATTTATGATATGTTATAACCAGCGATACTTCATCACCACCTACGAGGAGCGCCTAATCCTCTAGATCCACGTACACGCAGTGGGCAGCAGGTGGTCACACTGCATGAGGAGCCTCCCTGGGCGCACCACCGACAACGAGATCAAGAATTTGTGCAGAACACGGACGAGGAAGAACGGAAGAAGGCGCTCGAGAAGAGGTCGGCTGCGGCAATAACGACAACAGAGTCATCGCCGTCCCCTTCGTTCTTGCTTCCCCAACAGCGGCTCAACCATGTCGTCCTCGTTGGGTTCGTCGTCACTGCAGGAACGACAACGCATCTGCAACGGCAACGGCAACGCCGATCTCCAGGCCTGTTTTTATAATCGTGGCGGTTTTTACAAATAGTCCACGACGGTTAAAAGCCACCAGCCCATTCTGGTTACAAAAGCCCAATCGGCCCGTTAAGACGTTCGCGAATATATACCGCCCCAAAACCCTAACTCCACCTCACTCTCTCACCCCCTAGGCGGCCTCCACTTCTCTCCCCACGCGCCTCCACTTCACCCTAAAACCCGGACGGCGCACTCTCTCCCTCCTCCACTCTTCCCTTCCGGCGGTCGGCCCTCCCTTCCCGGCGCCCTCCCTTCCCAGCGGGGCGGCCGACCAGATGTGGTGGGAGTCTCGGTGGCGGCGGGGCTCGGATGTGGCGGCGCCGCGGCGGATCAGCGGCGACATAGGGAGCGCGAGCCGGCGGCGGCGCGGGCCCTTCTCTCCTACCGGCGGCGGTGCTCTACCGTATCCACCTTCCCGGCGGCTCCCTTCCTCGATCCGGGCACCGGTGCCACAGATCCACCTTCCCGGCAGCTCCCTCCCTCGAGCATCTCCCTCTCCGTCGGCGTGGAACCCTAGATCCGGCGGCGGCAGCCCATGGGCCCAGATCTGGGCTTTAATTTGTTTTTTATACCATTAATGGTGGCGGTTTTGGGGGGTTTCAAAAACTGCCACCGTGACCCTTGCTCGATGGCGGTTGCAAAAACCGCCATGGAAAATCGAAAAAAAACCGCCAGGGAAAATCAACACCGTAGTAGCGAGGAGGCATCAACGCCGCTGCAGCGGTGAGCATCCGTAGTTTACTATGGTCCCACGATGGACCAAATTGCACATCAAGGGCTGCGGCCGTGTTGGTGAATTTACTCATCCGATCCAACTAGTCAAAGAATGACTTGAACCTATCGAAACCATGAAATGTCCGAACCGTTGGCACAACATCTTCAATGGTTTGGGCCAGGTTTTGCCCAAAGACCGAATAAAACCGGACCATGTACAAGGTGACTGGGAGGGTGTGGGATATGCTGATTGGGCACGATCAGTGTGGGGATACCCATTCTTTGTCCAAAGGCATCACTACTAATCGCCTTTCTATCTTCGACTTTTCTTTTCATAAAAAACAGATTAACTTTACTTTTTTGCGAGTAATCATCAGTTTTACTTGTCCTTTTTGTTTCCTATATATATATTCTCCATTTTAGAATATGGTGTATTATGATTCCCATAATTTTTGCTGATATGTAGGGCATTCTGTGCAGTGTTCATGTTCAGATTTGGTAAAAGTTGTATACAGGGAAACTATAATTGTTATATGTTGAACTGTCAGACTTTTCCTCTAGATCAAAATTGTCACTGACTTGCTTATCTTTCAGAAATATATATAAGACTAGTCATGCAACATTTAGTGGAGAAAGCGAAGTGACAGCACAACCATGACGGTGTAGAGTTCTAACCTGAATCACATCAAATGGTTACAGTATCCATTTGAGATATTTTTTATGCTCCTTACTGAACAAATAGAAAAAGGGCAAAACTTGGGTAATAAATGAAAGAAGACGATTGTGTGTTGGATCCTTCAATTAGTCGTGATGATCTGGTATATTCAAAGGGGTGGTTCGATCTCAATAGTAAACTTCAATTAGTCTTGATTGTCTGGTATATTCAAAGGGGTGGTTTGATCTCAATAGTAAACTAGTCCAAATCGTAATGCACAAGTTTCCTTTGCGAAAACATGTAAAAACAAAACGATTTGCGAAAACACGTAAAAAAACGATTTGAAAGTGATCAGTTTGGACCCATCAGGAAAATTGTCCAGTCCAGATCCCAAACCGGCCAGGTCAGTTTGGTCGGGCTCGAGCCAGAGTCGGCCAAGCAGGAAAACCGGCCAGGCCGGTTGGGCAGCAGATGGCACAGGGAGGCCAAGCCGGTTTCGTCGGGGAAGGGGCGCCGGGCGCAGGGCAGCCCACCGCAGCAGGGGAAGGCTTTTTGAACGTCAGATCAGCATGGGTGGATGCCACCTTTTCCTTCTTTTTAATTCCCAAACTCCCATGCGACGTTCAAAAACATTAATCGTGATTGTTTTGTGAGCTAGATTATCATCTAAAAGTCCTCTTCACCCTCCTAATCATTTTTGATTGTCGACACCTTTATTTCAGTATAGTATTTTGTCTCAAAAAAATGTAGCATTTCAGTTACATCCTGATTACAGAATTATTCACCTTTTTTTTCAAGCCTCTACAAAATACATCCTGACGCAGAAAGTGGGGGCGTTGTTTCCTCATCTTCTGAGCATGGCTTCTTTTACACGGAAACCGACTTCTTTTGTCTAAAAGAATCAAATCCTCAAATTCAAATCATCGTGACCTGATCTTAACCAGCTATGAATACCAAGCTTTGCCTCACTGCTGGAACCGAGCAAATCAGCGAGCCAAAAATTCCCGTGAGACCATAAGCGATGGCGCAGAAAGGGAGTGCTTCAGGTTCCTTGGCTGACAGTGCTGCTGTCCCCAGTCCATGAGCACTACACCATCAACCAAGCAAGATTACTTTCAAACAGGGCATAATTATGCTCAGAAATGGAGAATTACCAAATGATGCAGAACGACACCAAATTACCTGGAAGCTGTCCCTATTCCTCTGGCGATGGGATCGTTCAGACCAAGTTTATCCATAGCTGCTTGCACAAAATTCGCGCCAATGAGCCCGGTAAGGACAACCACTGCAGCAGTTAGTGTAGAGTTTACACCTGAACCAGAAGAAACCATGAACCATCAGTTCTCCTCAGTAAATTACTGCAAAGACACACAGCGGGAAGATTTAACACTAAGGATTGAGTCAATCACTACATGTTTAGGTCAAGCAATTGACCTATGGTTAACTTGCCTGTGAATACAAGCTATGGATATCACGATGACCCACTCTCCTCGTCTCTACTATGGATGGAACACAATCAAATTCACAGGAGGATGGACTACAGAGACTTACCTTCAAAGAAAGATACTATGCTCAAAGCCAGCGCCACAGTTATACACCTTGGCGATATGGATATGGTTAATGATGGCTCTAGACCAATCAGACGCCCTATGACAGCAGTTGAGTACAGAGAGAATGTCGATGCAACGGCAATTGATGTGAAAATCTCTGCTGCATGCCTCTTTACAAGCTGAAATCAGGGCTCAGGAGCATGGACAAGTTGACGATCAGATAAAAGGCACTTGCAGCGGAACAGAGCTTAATTGAAATGATGTCAAAAGATAACCATGTGCAGTAGTACCTTTCTCTGTTTGAACATTGAGAATGCAAATGATATGATCACAGACCCAAGGAAGCCCATTAGTACGTCACCGGCTCCAGGGTTATAGGGCGCCTTTGTGAAGTAATCACCTGGACAACCATTTTTTCTGAGAGCACAGTGATATCATGCGTATGTTCTATGTTATTCCAGCGCTAATGCTTTGAAGGCAACTCTTCTGAAACTAAAAAAAATTTGTGATATAATTGTAGGACTATATATATTAAGGTTTATAGCTTATGAACCTAGCACAGCATCAAGTCCAGACCCGGAGAGGTACCCATATGCCACTGCCGCCAAATCTGCAGAAAGTGCGCAGGAGATGATTGGATGTAATAGTTTCTTGACACCAGATGGTAACCTGAAAATGCCCAGATGGTCAGAGAAAATTGAATAAACTTTTTGCATACTTTGGTTCCTATTGATCGGGTTTATTTTGAGACTAATTTTTTTTTTTTGAGACTATATTGATCGGGTTTATATAAGCATATTACCCAGAACCAACCATGTACCCCAGCACATTAGCAGCAAGCAGGAAAGGAAGGCATGTTCTTGCTCTGGTACCAAGTGCCGTGGGATTGAAATATGCAACACCAAATGATGCAACGACTATAGCAGCCCATGCCCAAATTTCCAATGTAGAAAATGGTAATGGCTTGCTCATGGGCTCTGCATCTTTAATAAGCTCTGCCTTCACAAGTTTTCTCACAGCTAACACTGCATATCCTGCAACCGCGAGGGTAGCAAACCAGCCACCAACTGAAAAAAGTGGGCAAAATCAAAACAGTTTAATGTTTTGAAATGAAAAATTGGACTGCAAGGAAAAACTGAATCAACGAGTCTAACACGGACCTAATGGAATCTAATTCCTTCTGTTGTTTCATGTGCAATCATATCTCATAATTAGGTAAACATAACACAGAAGATCCTAACAGTATATATATACAGTAGCAATGAAAAGGATTGGTAAGGCACTTAACAATTTTGAAAATTTTGTTTACTGGAGCTTCAGATTGCTAAACTGGTGCCTGAAAAAAAAAACACTGGAGCCTGAAATCATACAGTACTGCAACGAGCAGGGTGCATCTTCCGGGTTGTAGTTGTGCACGTCTACATAATGAGGAGAACCTCATCTACCTTTTGCAAATGAACTGGTTCGTTTCAGAAATGTGAGTCATACTGTCACCATTTCAAGTTTAAGTCGGTCCATCATTTTATTAGATCGATAGAAACAAATCAAATTCGCTGTGAGAAGAGAAACAATGACAGAAAAAAAATGAGATCGAGAATAGTACATACAAGTGATTGCAAAAATCTTGATTCCTGAAGCCGCTGGGACATCCCTGACGGCGAGCGGCAGGACGACCAGTGTCGGGACGTAGAACAAGGGTAGCCACCTGTGGATGAACATCGTGGCAGGCTCAAAGAAGCCCATGAACGCCTTGGCGAGAGCAGGCACGAATGTGTCCAAGACGACGAGCACGGAGAAGACACAGAACATTCCGAAGAGGGCGCTTGGGAACTTGATGGACGCGGCGACGAATGCCTGCTCGAGGAACTTGTCGGTGGCGAACACACTGCTTGAGTCCGGCAACCTTGTCGTGCGCGAGCAGAGCAGCAGCAACGCCAGCCTGTGGCAGTCATTCGACCACCCGTCGAACACCTTGCTCCCTGGCATGAGGTTCGGCAGGAACCTAAAGACCGGCCTGGACTGGTCCCTCACGTCGTGGCGGGCGAAGGATGACCCGGCGACGGGGGACTACCGTCGGGTCATGGACACCACGCATCGTGTTCAATTCTAGAAGAGAGGAAAAGATATGGATTTTAGAGAGAGAAAAGAAGCGTCTTCTCACGGCGGGCAGCAGTCCTGAGGAAGCACTGGCGTCTCCGCCGGTGCCAGAAGTGGAGTTTGTTACAATTTATATATGAATAGTTCCCCTAAAATTCATATGAAGAAATTCTGATAAATCTCAAAGGCCCAATATTTGTGTTCCCTAATGGGCTTTATTATTTCAGCCCATGAGTAAAGGTGGGAGGTGCAATATCAATTAGTACCATATTGCTAGTTGATGTGAAGGTAGGGAGTTTTCCTCCCTATATATTTGTAAAGCCTTTGAAAAATAGACACAACATAACAACTACAATTGGGAGTTTCAATTAGAAAATCCTAAAGTAGTAAAATAGTATTTTCCTCTTGCCGCCGTTGCCAAGTCTCCGGCCCGAGAAGTGCGGATGACGGCGAAAGCAGGTCTCCGGAACCGTCGTCTTTGCGATCCTACACCGGGAGAAGGCGAATAAGGTTTTGGGAAGGCTGCTCCCAAATCTCAGACGCCGTCTCTTCGTCGTAAGGCTCGCGCACGGGATCATCTACAAGGACGTGCGATCATCGTTTGCATCTTCATCACCATGTACTTCTACATCGGCGGGTATTACATCCGTAATCTAATCTTATTGTCCAACATGTTCAAACTATTCAATCTATCTGGTGTATGTGTTGTGCTAGTTGTGCCTACACCAGTTGCCATGATCATGCCATGTTTTATGTTATTCAACCATGCTATGATCCGTTATATGATTTTGAATCCAATTGCCATGATCATGCCATGTTTTTATGTTATATGATTTTGAATCATGCTTGTTTGTTTCACATGCTTATTCTAGTAGATCAGTTCATCATGATTTATATTATGGAATTAATCTGGAAATTGCCTTATATTCTAACAATCCAAAAACCTTATAATAGGCTTTTTCTTGATTTAACTATGGTTGTTTTCACTAACGTGCTGAGACTAGAAAAGTTTTCTAGTGCACATTTTAAGAGATGGCGAGTTAAGACCATGCTCTGGCTAGAGGCTAAAATGTTCTGGATTACTGTTGGATCACCTCAGGAAAATATCTCTAGAGATAAGAGAAGATTCCGGGGAGACAACACTATCTTTAGAAGAACAATCCTAAATAGTCTTGCTAGTCATCTAGAAGATGCAAACTTACACTTCCAAGATGAAAAAAGACATTGTGGGATCAACGAATGCAGCCATTGGTACATCCGAAGTTGTACATTATGGAGAGCTTTTATGACTATAAGATGGTTGCTAACCAATCTATAGTCAAGCAAGTGCATGAGGTTCAACACATGGCAAAAGAGAACTTGAACTCCTTAAGTATGTCATACCCAATGAGTTTGTAGCCGGATGCAATATTGCTAAGTTGCCTTCTTCATGGAAGAGCTTCGGCACAATTCTTAAACACAAGAGACAGAAAATATCGAGTTGTAAACCCGATAGCATCTCTTGATGTTGAGAAAAAGATTCAGGTGAAGAATACTATTGATAAGGGGAACAAGAGCCATTCTAGCGAGAAAAACCCACATGACAAGAACAAAGTGAATAAATCTTCCAATGCCAAATTAACAACTACCTTTGAGAAGAAGAAAAATAATGATGAGGTGCTTTGCTTCACTTTGTAGACAACTTAGTCACTTTTCCAATGGGAATAATAAGAATGTCAACCTCGTGACGATGAGGCAAAGAATGTTTCACCGTACGTATTTCAATTACCAAGTTGGTGGGTTGATACAAGTGCTAATATTCATGTGTGTGCTGACATCTCTTTGTTTTCTTCTTATAAAGAGCTACAAGGTTCTTCTGTCCTAATGGGGAATGGGTCACATGCTTATGTTCGTGGCGTTGGCACGGTAGATCAAGTTTACTTGAGGGGGAAAAATTGTCTTGCTGAAGAATGTGCAAGCATGTCCCAACTATTCGCAAGAACCTTGTTAGTGTTTCCTTTTTTAAGAGATGGGTTTAAGGTAGTGATGGAGTCCAATAAAGTAGTTATGTCTAAGCATGGACGGTTTATTGGTAAAGGTTATGATTTGTGGTGGCTTGTTCCGCCTAAGTTTGGCGATTTTTGTAATAAGTCGGTGAATCATATTTGTGGCACAATTGATGATAATTCAAGTGTTTGGCATTCTCGTTTATGTCATGTGAATTTTGGTTTGATGTCACATTTATCTAGCTTGCGGTTAATTCCAGATTTCACCATTGCCAAAGGTTGTAAGTGTCATAGTTGTGTGCAATCTAAGCAACCTCGAAAGCCTCACAAGGTAGCGGAGGAGAGACATTTGGCACCTCTAGAGCTCATACATTCGATCTATGCGAGATGAATGGTGTGTTGACTAAAGGTGGAAAGAGATATTTCATGACGTTAATTGATGATGCTTCTAGATATTGCTATGTTTACTTGCTGAAAACTAAAGATGAGGCATTAGACTACTTTAAAGTCTTTAAGGCTGAAGTTGAAAATCAACTAGAAAAGAAAGATTAAACGTCTAAGGTCAGATCGTGGTGGTGAATATTTTCCTATAACATTTGATGAGTTTTGTGCGAACATGGTATTATTCATGAGAGGACACCTCCCTATTCGCCGAATCCAATGGGGTTGCCGAGAGGAAAAAATCGGTTGACCGACTTGGTTAACGCCATGTTAGACACTTTGGTTTATCTAAGGCATGGTGGGGAAGCTATATTGATTGCGAGTCATGTCTGAATAAATTCCAAACAAAAATAAAGAGACAACACCATACGAGGTATGGGTTGGAAGGAAACCATCACTTTCATACTTGCAAGACGTGGGGATGCTTGGCTTAAAAAGCCAATGTTCCAATTAATAAGAAGCGTAAGCTTGGACCAAAGACGGTAGATTGTGTCTTTCTTGGATATGCTCACAACAACATTGCCTATCGTTTTTAGTAGTAAAATCTGAAGTTTTCGATATGCATGTTGATACTATCTTTGAATCTCGTGATGCTACATTTTTTTTTGAGAATATATTTCTGCAAAAAGATATGCGTAGCAATGCTAAGTTTTCTCTTGAATTAGCTCGATATTACTATACCTATCGAAGTCTCCTATTGAGTCGTTTGAGCAACCACTTGAGGAGGATGACAATGAAGTTCCTGTGAGGAACAAGAGACAAAGGATTGCAAAATCTTTTGGTGATGATTTCATTGTGTACCTTGTGGATGATACTCCCACCTCCAGAGGCATATGCATCTCCGGATGCGGATGATTGGAAAAGAAGCTGTTCGTAGTGAGATGGACTCAATTCTTTCTAATGGAACTTGTGAGCTCTCCGAACTACCTTTTGGCTATAAACCAATTGGTTGTAAGTGGGTGTTCAAGAAGAAGCTTAGACCTGATGGTACTATTGACAAGTATAAGGCTCGCTTGTGGCCAAGGGCTACACTCAAAAGGAAGGAGAAGATTTCTTTGATACTTATTCACCTGTTGCTAGAATGACCACTATTCGAACACTACTATTCTTCTGCCTCATATGGTCCGATCATTCATCAAATGGATGTGAAGGCTTTTTCTTAATGGAGAGTTGGATGAGGAGATCTATATGGACTGATGGGTTTGTAGTAAAAGGTGAAGAGCGAGAAGGTGTGTAAATTATTGAAGTCTTTGTATGGCTTGAAGCAAGCACCTAAACAATGGCATGAGAAGTTTGACACTACGTTAACTAGTGCCGGCTATATTGTTAATGAAGGCGATAGGTGTGTGTATTATCGACATGGTGGGGGCAAAGGTTATATTACCCGATATTCTAATCTTTGGAACAAACATGAATGTTATAAATGAGGTCAAGTCTTTCTTGTCAAAGAATTTTGATATGAAAGATCTTGGAGAGGTTGATGTAATTCTAAACATTAAGCTTATTAAGGAAGAGAGAGTGAGATTACTTTATCGCAATCTCACTATGTTGAGAAGGTTCGAGCCGTTTTGGCTTTATGGATAGAAAAGCCTTCTCCAACACCTTATGATCCTAGTGTGACAGCGAAAGAATAAGAAGCGTACTAGAGATCAACTCAAGTACTTTCAGATTGTTGGTTCACTCATGTATCTAGCGAATGCAACTGCACATATCTCTTTTTTTGTTGAGCAAGTTGAGTAGGTATATGTCCAACCCGGGTGATGATCATTGGCATGTACTAGAAAGGGTTTTGTGCTATCTTAAAGGTACAATGAGCTATGGAATTCACTATTACGGGTACCCGGCTATGCTAGAGGGATATAGTGATGCGAACTGGATTTCGATATTGCTCAAATCTACGCCACAAGTGGGTATGTATTTACTCTTGGAGGTGGCTGTAGTGTCATGGAGGTCTTGTGACTATTTTGACTAAGTCAACCATGGAAGCGAGAACTTACTACTTTAGAAAACAAACATCTGCAGAGGAGTGTGGCTGCGTGAGCTCTTTCCCGACTTGCGGGCGGTTCTGCTATCCTTATGAACTGTGATAATCAAACCAGTGATCACTAAAGTGAATAGTGCAAAGGATAATTCAAAGTCAACAAGACACGTTAAAAAGACGTTTGAAGACTATCGAAAAATTGAGAAACTCGGAGTAATAAGCGTATCATATATACGAGAGAGATAAAACCCCGACGAATCCCTTTACTAAAGGGCTATCACGTAATGTGATAGAAATTGCATCTAGGGAGATGGCTATGAGACCCATATGAGTTTTCAGTAGTAGTAACCCAACCTTTTTGATCGGAGATCCCGTGACGGAAGAACAAGCTATTGGTAAAGCGAGGAGAGTAAACTAATAAACCCTCTCTATGTGAAGATGCAATACTCTCAAGAGCAAAGAGGCTCTGTATGGTAGGTTGGCGAGAATGCCTTAATATGTCCTATTGACTTTATAAGTAAAGATGCTGTCCTACAGAGCAATCTTGAAAGGGCATACCTATATGAGTTCGATTGTTAAACGTCGCAGTCTATGAGATTTGGGTGATCTCTAGTAAGTTCATGAAGAGACTAAGGAGTATGACGTATATGCTCCACACACGGAGAAAGGCTCTTGGCGACCAAGTACTAGTTTGACTTTGAGCAAAACTTATTCACACAAAACTTGCAATTCAAGGCGTAGTCCATTGTTCAAGTTGTGAATGAGTAGAACTTGAAGCTCTAGGCGGAAGTTCAACTTAAGGGTCTCTGTTGAAACACTAGTATATAAAACAAGAGTGAGATAAGGAAAATATCTATACCGGGCAGTTGAGATCCGGTGGGGATTGTTAGAATTTATATATGAATAGTTTCCCTAAAATTCATATGAAGAAATTCTGATAAATCTCAAAGGCCCAATATTTGTGTTCCCTAATGGGCTTTATTATTTCAGCCCATGAGTAAAGGTGGGAGGTGCAATATCAATTAGTACCATATTGCTAGTTGATGTGAAGGTAGGGAGTTTTCCTCCTATATATTTGTACCAAGCCTTCTGGGAAATAGACACAACATAACAACTACAATTGGGAGTTTCAATTAGAAAATCCTAAAGTAGTAAAATAGTAATTTTCTCTTCTCTCTTTGCGCCGCCGTTGCCAAGTCTCCGGCCCGATCGTTCGCGTGCAAGGGCGAAGGGTCTCCTGAACCGTCGTCTTTGCGATCCCTGCACCGGGAGAAGGCGAATAAGGTTTTGGGAAGCGCTCTTCGGCGCGACGCTCCCAAATCTCGGCACGTCGTCTCTTCGTCGTAAGGCTCGCGCACGGGATCATCTACAAGGACGTGCGATCATCGTTTGCATCTTCATCACCATGTACTTCTACATCGGCAGGTATTACATCTGTAATCTAATCTTATTGTCCAACATGTTCAAACTATTCAATCTATCCGGTGTATGTGTTGTGTTAGTTGTGCCTACACCGGTTGCCATGATCATGCCATGTTTTATGTTATTCAACCATGTTATGATCCGTTATATGATTTTGAATCCAATTGCCATGATCATGCCATGTTTTATGTTGTTCAACCATGCTATGATCTGTTATATGATTTTGAATCATGCTTGTTTGTTTCACATGCTTATTCTAGTAGATCAGTTCATCATGATTTATATTATGGAATTAATCCGAAATTGCCTTATATTCTAACAGAGTTGGGGATGATTAGGCTGCGGCGAAGGTCGGGCGGCGATGACGATCGCGGAAAGCGTGGTGGGCGCCATTGTCGGTTGGACCCATGAAGCGGGCTGGTGTTGTTGCCGGGGATGCGCTTCAATGCTGCTGTTGGGCGGACCCGGACCGGTGCGGGAGACGGAGGAGGGTCAGGAAGGGAGCAGCAAGAAGAATGGGGAGTGATATATGAGCGATGCATCGGGCGGCATGGAGGAGAAGAAGAAGCGCGCAGAGAAGGCGGCCGACGTGGCACGGGAAGGGAGGAGAGCGGGTCGTGGCGTCAACGTAAAGTGGTGATCCTAATCATGGCGTGGCGGTCGCGCCATGGAGTCGGGAATCGTTGTTCTTCGCGGCGTGCAGAGGAAGAGGCGGCGCGGCAGAAGTTTGGGCTTCCTCTTGCTGGCCGGGTCGATGTCCGGTGAGGCTGCGCAAGGTGGCGACGGAGATTCGGTCGTCGGAATGGGAATGGGATGGGAGCTTAGCGAGCCATGGAATTATCGGCATGGCGGTGAGCGAGGATGGATGCGATGGGTTTGGGATTGAGATGGTTGGGTTGCGACTTACGAGACCCTGGCCCTCTGACTGATTAAAGCGACGGCAGGAGCGGAGTACCAACTACCGGGATAGCTAACCTCGCCGCGACGCCGGCGCGGAATCACACGGCCGGTGGTTTAGGGTTTAGGTCTATTACTAATAGGCTGCCACACTCATGCAATACTGATTCTCGCCACACATACAGTATAAATTCTCGCCAAGTGTGGCGATGGTTTTTCTCGCCTCCGCCACATCCCGCCACACTTTGGTATGGCGAGTGTTGGCCAGCATCCAAACAGCCCCTAAATTATCTTTTGGCCACCAAATTTGGATGGGATAAGCTAGGACTTGGGTATGTCATTTGAGAGTGGGTCATGGCACCGTCATTTAGCACGACACGAAATATTTTAGACCGTGACGGCACAGCAAGAACACGATGCCGCGCCAAAGACCTCGGCGTGGAGGCTATATGGCTCGGTACGCATTTTGCATCGTACTTGGGCCAGCCCGACACACGACACTTCTACAACTCTGAGATGCAATTTTCTAGCATATATTATACTACTCTCATCTAATTCCTAAATCATTATAACTTTTATTTAAATAATACACACAGGATATATATTTTGAGAGTCATACTTAGACCGACACGCTGTGCTTAGGCCACCACAAAAAATATTTACACGCTGTGCTTAGGCCACCAAAAAAAATATTTATTGTGCCATATTGACACGGCCTGCCTCCCGTGGCTAGAGTGCCTCCCATGGGCATTGATAGGAAGTGGCACGAAGCATGAGAGGGCCTATTGGTGTTTCTCGGGTGTTTTTCGTGCCCCTCAAAAAAAAGATTCTTTTTTCCTCAAATGGGCAAAAGATTTTTATTAAGATCTAGAAATAGTAAAAGTTCCAACTATAGTACCTTTTCCATTTGATGTATCATACATTCGCATATTATATACAGATTATTAAGCTACCAAGTCTAGAATTTCAAACTATTGTACCTTTACCATATTATGATGGATGGAGTATGATATATAGCCACGAAAGAACATCAATCTCGATAGAAAAAAAAAAGGTTAATCTAACCCGTTAGATACAAAGAAACACGCCCACGACGATGCCCAAAACACAAAACGCCTCTTCTATAGACATTTGTATATGGGAAAACTTCACATGCACCACAAAACTAAAACGCCTCAGCAACCGTGTTGCAGTCTTACAAGCATCGCATTCCATTTGATCACACCAAAAACCACGTCGGGAGGATGATCTGATAAGCATCCGTGCGTTTCACGGACAGCATCACCTGTTTTAGGCTGTCACAGGTTCCTGCACAAGACCAGCGATTATTCCTCCTTTGCTCAACTGTCTCCCCAGCTTCTCTTGTATCCGGTCCTTGATGGCAGTTTCCTGAGAACAGTAATTACACGGCATCAGATTGAGCTTGAATATTATGGACACTGACTTCTGATATCGTCTGTCACCTATCCAGCTAGTTTAAATTACATGTAGCAACACTTTACATTCTTATGAAATAAATATACCATGTTGTGGCAGTGTTGCTCAAACTTCTCCAGGAAACCAGCAACCCAGCGATCCGCATTAGCAAGCCATTCTTCATGATTCAAACCAGCAGTCTTTTGCTACTGTTTGCAACTGCAAGATATATTTCATACAAAGATAGATATCAGTAAAACTGATTAGTCTTCCATTCGATGGAAAGTAGTATGTCTAGTTCCTCGACAAGTACTGATCAAGTGAATCTCAAATCCGCAGCTACCTTTTCCTGATGTGCCTTCACAGTCTCCCGCAGTTTATTGATCTTCATATTAACTTGCAATTGTTTCTCCTAATGAAAATAATAAGAGGAAGACATGTTATTCCACAAAAACTAATTATTATTATATCCCTTCAGTATGTGCCATCAGGTAAGTGTCTAACCTTGACATAGCTCACACCAAGATCCTTCCTGGAGTAGCCCCGTGCTAAATTCCTCATGACATACTGATTATAGTCCTTCAAGATCCTCATTATGAGATCTGAAGTAGAAACCCCGTCCGTCCTTTTTGTTTCCTTGAATTTCCCAATCTTTTTAACCTAACATATAGCCCAACAATATTTTCAGCATGGAAAGCATACAGAAGATGCATTTAACCTCAGTCCTATACGAAAAGAAGACTTACAAATTCATAGACATCATTTGCTGCTCCGCTAGTATCGGCATAACTGCAGTTACAAAGAAAGATTAGTTAGTTGAGCAGACCAGGAAGAAAAGAAACATCTGAAATAGGTGTTGTGCAGGTCACACGTACGGCAGCGCATCATGAGCAACATAATCAATCTGATGCTTATCAATAAACTCCTGTGTGAGAACCCACGGTGCATCAGGAATGACCTCATCGACCCACCTAAAGCAAAATTCAGCAGATTAATATATGAGCGGTTATATTTAATTTAATAAATAAAAAATGTGAATGTTTAAAACCAGCACTTTGGGTGTGATTTTCGTTTTTATTATGGCCAATACAAACCTCTTTTTTAAGGTCCAATGTTCTTTTTTTCTTGGTAACATAAAGTGGGTTTTCATTTTTGTAACGGTCAATACAAACCCCTCTTTGTTAAGGCCAAGTGTTTTTCTCATGATAACAATATAAGTCATATAAAAAGATTAGGCAAAGCTCTAAACAATGCAAAATAGCATGAGCAGAACTAGCATATGCAGATAATCTGGCAGCTCAGTCTGATGAATGGAGGCTGAAATAACTACATATTGAAGGTATATGTTAGCATGAAAAAGATTGAATTGCTCGGAATGGAGACTGACATAACTAAATAGTGGAATGAAAAAGAATCGGGTAGCTCCAACTGAGCATAATTTGCTCAACCTCCATTCACTGCATGTAATTACACAGTATCCTAAATTTTGAGGATATGAAAATAATGAGAAACCTAGGCTGCAAAAAGGAGAGGTCTGCTCTGAGACGTGAAGCAAAATGCCTCAGGCACAAAAAAAGGGAAAATACAACAAGACTTGTTCAGTTGTTCTGTTAGATCTTGACATATAGATAGTATAACAGGATGCATCTTAGTATAATTTTGGCAGCAAAGCAGGCATGGTTTGACGAATACAGATTGCTCACAAATGCTCACAAATTGGGTATGCTAGGTAGAAATGACCAGTTTGCAGAGAAAATGTTAATACCCCTGCTAATAATAACATGGGAGGAAACGAGAAATGGTCTGTTTTCCTGAAGAGTAATCTGAATTAGCTAGCTCTGTAATCTGAATTAGCTAGCACTGTAATTGTATTGTAAAACTAGGGTGTTGTGTATAGGAATTTACTAACTTGCAGTGTCGCAGGGACTCATATCGCTCTTCCTGTGTCATGACGGTCTTGCCCTTGTAGCGGTTGGTAAGCTCATCGTTGCAGCATCCGACGAGGAGGTAGGTGTTGGGGAACCTGCGAGCGAGCGAGCGAAACAACACGCAACACGTCAGATTATTAGCACTAGAAAATAAAATACATGCAGGCCGGCGTCACCGAAATTAGTAATTAAAGTGAAAACGCGTAGGAGAGGAGTGGATGGCACGAATAGAATCAAGAAGAAAGCGTCCAGAATTCCAGATCCAGCCAGCGGCGTGGGTGGGTTTGACGGGCACGCGGATGGCGAGCAGCAGCAGTAGCAGAAACAAACAGGAGAAAGGAGCGGCGGCGGCGGCCAGATCTAATCTAATCTGAGCCCGAGGCATCGATCGGTATGGATGGATGGGTGGATCTACTACGACGTACGTAGTCACCGATCGCCAGCGTGCCATGCCATTGAGGGATGGCGGGCGGGCGAGGCGGGCGATCTGCCGATGAAGAAGGGGGGAAGAGAAGGGAGCGTACGTACAGCAACTTGGCCTGCTCGAGTGCGCGGGCGTGGCCGAAGTGGAAGAGATCGAAGATGCCGTCGGCGTAGACGCGCACGGGGCGGTCCTCGTCCTCGGCCTTCCTCTTGGTGGCGGCGGGCGGTGGTGTTGGTGCCGGTGCTGCCGTTGGAGGCCGGCTTGGTGGCGCCATGCCGCTTCTTGGCATTTGAGACGCGCCGCCATCTCTGCTCCCTCCCCTCTCTCGCGCTTCCGGTTCCGGAGGCGAAGGGGTGGTCCAAGTCCACCTGCCGTGCTCGTGCTCGTGCTTCCCTTCCCTGCGCAGCGCGCAGCGCTGGGAAGGGAGGGCGAGGCCGCGTGTGCGGGCGCGCCAATAAAAAGGCGCGGACTCATCCGTCCACATCCAGGTGGGGCCAGTGGGGCCAGAGAGTCAGAGAGAGGCGGGAGCTCCGTGTCGTATCCCGTAGTCGTATAGTCGTATCGTGGCACATCCCGGCCCAGTGGGTACGCACGCGTATGGTTTTGGGTGCCCGCCCGCCGTATCTGGTCGAGGCTGACCTGACCGCTGAGTCCACACGTACTGACTATATGTCCGGCACTCCGGTGGCCGGCGGCCGGCGGGCCAACCGTACCGACGGCGATCGCTACCGCTCCCGGCCGGCCAACAAAAACGGCGTGATGCGAAGCACAAGGCCAGGCTGATGATGTCGCTGAACTGAGCACGAGGGATGCCGGCCGACACGTAGCACGCAGGCGGGGGAGAGCACGTAGCGCGCCAGGCTGGCTGGCTGGCTGCTACACTGTGGAGGGGCAGCACCGCGCGACTTATCGTGGGGTCCACCAACGGCACGTCAGCACGTGCACCGCGGAAGGAAGAAGAGCACCACGTACCACCACGGCGTGGGCGTAACATGATCCGATCGCACCTCAATTATAGAGACATTATTTTTGAACAACACGTCCCTCCCTCACAATTTGAGTTTTTCGTGGCGCACCATTTCATATTCATGTTGTTTGTTAGCCCATGCTCATGTTGATCGAGACCATAGAAATTTGAAGCTTCTTTCATTGTAGTTGTAAATTTGATACATTGGCAAAGCTATATACAATCTCGTGCAACACCCAGAAAAAAAAAAAAAATATACCGACTTGATATATGATCGCAGATGTGTCTTCCTCTTCCCTAGCACGTATAAGAAAAAATCTGTCTCTTATTTTTTTTGAAATGTCTTGAGGAGGTCTTACTCTCAAGGATATTGATGAGTATTTTTAACAAAATTATTGTGTGAAGCTTTTTGTTTTAAAAGGCACAAAAACTGAAAAAAAAAAATTTATATGCAGTTTCACTTTCACGTTTTAAAATCTGAATCTTTAGAAATGTTATTATAAAGAAAGAAAGAAAAAGTTTCACCTTTTAAAATCTGAATGTAATAAAGAATAAAAGAAAACAGGGTACACGACATAAAAACGCGTTGGGCGGGCTGTTAGGTGAGCTGCCTTCTGCCGCTGTCATTCATTCCTTCCCCCCACGGGCATCTCACTAATGGCTATAGAGATTAGCAAATGCCAGCGACCAACCAACACCTGCCGCCGCGGTGCCGCCCATTTCTGCCCGCCCGACCGGCTTCCTTCCAGTTCCAGTTCCAGCGCCAGGGCAGCACAGCACATTCCCGATCATCGACCGCATATTCCTTCAGGTTGCGCTGCCTTTTGCATTTGCTTGCATGTGTCTTCTCTCTAGAAAGCAAGCTTCCACGCTACTACTACCTCGAGAATACCATGCGTGTCTTGCGCCAACGAATCAACCCAGGGAACATTCCATTTCATTCCTCGTAGACGACATGCAATGCATTTATTTTCAACGACTATTTTATTTTAACCAAGGCCTGAAATGGATAAAAAGCCATCCAACCCACAGCGTGAAACCGTTTTTCGAAATATCAACTGTAATTTGGCTACCTTCTTTTCAGATTGTAGGAAAATTTGACCTTTGCTCTTGGTATTCCTGAACTGAAGGAACGAAGAGAAAAAAGAAGATAAAAAACATCTTCCTCACACACTGAATGAATGCAAAACCAATATCCAAAAGGTCATTTGTTCATCTATATGAGTGCGCTAAGCCCCTAATTAACCGTGCGTGTGATCCAGAAGACCTATTCAGCTTAAAATAAAGCTGGAAATCGCTGGCGCAGCCTGACCGAGATCCTCTTTGGCTGGCCTGCAGCTACAGTCTCGAATGGCGCATGGAATTGGACTCGGAATAACTTGTTGGACCAGCAACAGCGCTAGCAGCTGCAAGAGAGTCCTTGAGAAGCCTCTTGAGAACCTTTCCAGCCGGCGACCTGGGGATCGACTCCACGAACACCACCTTCCGCACCTTCTTATACGGGGACACCTGCACCATCCACAACTACTTGATGAGTAGGGAAAAACAAAAGAGAAAATTCCACAAGCTCTACTCCTACTTCATGCCAGTGATTCGATTTTCCAATCCCATCAGCCTAGGTATCAGGATGTATCTGACCGATAATGTGACACAATCAACTACAGCCTACAGGTTTACGACAAATTCATTCAGGGTGACCTTACTTGACCAAGTCAGTAACAAACAGATTCCCTAACACTACCTTAGTTTCAAACAGATTCCCTAACGCTACCTTAGTTTTCCTCTGCAACTCTCTATCTCTTTCTCTGAAAAGGTCTCCAAGAAAATTTCGTTTTTCTATCCCACCACAGACCTTTGCGCAGCAGTATCATTGTTATTCTTGAAAGAAACGATCGAGAGTCAACAATGGGAGGAATGCATGCCAGCTTGATCTGTTAGTACTAGATGACGTGTAAAATTGCACAATTCTTTGGAATATAAGAAAGCTACCCCAGGATCGATTCTTTCAGGGAAACAAATATGTGTGGGTGACGATGCCAAATCATCTGACCTCACTCGGGGTACCAGTTAGTTACACATTGCCATCCCTACAGATGGTGCTGCTACTGTGAGAGTGATCGACAGCGCAGCGCATGCATGAATCATACCCATGGCAGTATCTAGAACGAGCAAAGACAGCACTGGTGTACAGGTGGGGAGCATGCACAGCAACCACAAACCACACAACCTCAATCTTCAAACTTGCTATACCTGCCTCATTTTAGTTACTAGTCCTCTTTAGGTCAAAGCAACACGTATCTGTATGTACTTAGATTTATTACACCGCTTGCCTGAAATTTTATAGCTAGGAAAGGGACGTATTATGTATACTGTGACAACATGGCAAGTCGAAGCAGAAAGAACAGGGTATTTAGTATTTTCCTTACCTGCTTGGCCACATAATCCATCACTTGCGTGCATGTAAGGCCACTTCCAGATTTCCTCACCACGAAGGCTACTGGTATCTCTCCAGCTTCTTTATCCCCAGTACTATCAGTCGAACCATAAGATTCTAAGGACAAGGCACAGGACAAAATATATGAAGAACACATCAGGAACTAGTAGCTATGTTAAAACTCACGATGTCACAGCCACATCAACAATTCCAGGGTGTTCGATCAAAATTGCTTCCAAGTCAGCTGGAGCTATCTGAAGGTCAAAAAAAAAAAGGAAAAACAGTTTGTCACTAGAATGAATCTTTTTCCTCACACAATATAAAGAATAATAACAATGGAAAAAAAATCGTGCACTTTTAGCTGGGCCTGCTGAAGGAAGCCTGCATACCTGAAATCCTTTGTACTTGATCACCTCTTTCAAGCGGCCCACTATGTACAAGTACCCATCAAAATCAAAGTAAGCAATGTCACCAGTTCGCAGCCAGCCATCATTTAATGCGCATGAATCCTCATGATTCAAGTAACCTGTGAAGAAACGTTCTTCAGAATCCAAACACATATATGAAGTCTTCCTTGAATTTCAGTCACCAGCTCACAGCCGAAATAAGCACAATCAGACTACCTTTCATTATGTCTAGATACACATAGTAAAAAAGCTATATCTCCAAAAAGCCAGAACAATTTAAAATTTGAAATGGAGGGAGTACTACTTTTTGTAATCAAGTGATGGAGTAACACAGAACCCATGAGACTACCTTTCATTATAGCTGGACCATGGAGCCAGAGCTCCCCACAAGAGCCTGGAGGCAGGCAGCAACCAGTTTCCATATGAACAATTCTTGCATGCATGTTTGGAGCCAGAAGTCCTACTGAAGCATACTTCTTCTGCTTTGAAGTATTGAAGCCACGAGTTCCTACAGCAGCAGATTCAGTCATGCCATAACCCTGTTAACACATTACAGCACAAGACAGTGAGTATTTTTTTCAGTATGAGGTTTCTCTTCTAATAAACAAGCAGTCTTTATAAAGCATTTGATAAAGTTCTGCAGAAAGAGCAAAATTGCTGCTGTGACTCAGCATCAACACAAGCTGTGCAGCCACAAGAATCTCCTACGACCGCAACAAAGTTGAAAAGAACAGTTTTATTCCAACAGTTTTGTATGTACAGAAAATAAGATACAGATTCCAGCCCATTTCAATTCTTCAAACATAAGTATCATTGAAAGATAGCGACATGTTAAGGTGCAGCTAGTAACTTGAAGCTTTTATGTCAGTATAAAGCACATTTCACTAAGTACGCATTGTGTAAAAAATTATAAATTAAGCTATTCCTTTCCTTCCAAAAGTAAACAAATCACTAACCATTGCACCCCGACTTATCAACCTATTTCCTACTCTGAAACCACCAGCCAGTCTGCTATTGGAATACGGAATCAATGCTTGCAGGCCTAGTGGTTGTAAGATTGAGAACCATACTTCCCCGATAAAAGCCAGCCAAGAAGTAGACTATTTAGGAGTCCCCACATGCTTGAATTTGCTGTAAATCTTAGTTTTCTTGGGGTTTTTATTCAAGGAAAAAGTAAAATCTTTGTAAATCCCATTGATAAGCTCAATGGTACACATGACCATGGTCAACTAGGAAGGTCAAGTTACCCATATTTTGTGTGTATTCATGGATGGGAATGGGCCGACCTGATCCCGTGGCCTCAAGGCTAATTTTTAGGTTCATGAGTCTAACACATTTCAACTCAAGCTATGGCCTCAAGATAGTCCATTGCGTAGCTTGGGTCGGACCAAATATTTTCTGCTATCATGAGCCATATGTATTAACGACACAGCTAGAAAAGATGAGATAAAAGAGAAAAAAGTATCATGATAACACATTAAGGCTATTAGCAATGCATCAAATTAAATTAAGTAAGTTAGCAAGTGTACTATGATTTAAATTTTATCTATTTTCACTTTCAAATATGATATTTCTCGATCCACTTCTAAATATAGGCTTATTTGGGAAAAAATGAAGAGGGACTACATTTTTTTTTAAAAAAAAAAAAATGGGCTGTATGTGACTTGATGAGTCAGGGTCTATTTGGTTCAGCTGTGTAAAAGGTGTTGTGAGCTGTGTGTGAAAAATCTATAAGGTGTTTGGTAACTATGAAACCAAATAGACCCCTCTTGTTTATCTCCCTTCAAACAATTGTAAAATGTCTCTCTATTTCCACCCATTTGGAAAAGCAGAAAGCTTGCCAAAAATAGTATGCTGCGAAAATTGTACTACGAAGAGGTTGTTTCTAGAAAAGCAGTTTATTGGTCCACCAATAGAAGTACAGTACTTTCTAAAAACTGGACACCTCAGACATTTGCACCACTGACTCCGACACCTCGACTCATGAGCATGTAATACCCATGTGGAATATGCACACCTGTCTTCATCTAGTCGACACCTATCTTAAAATATTGCATGGTTACCTAGTTAAGTAAATGGGTAAAACTGAACATTTTGTCTCCTATCAGAAGACTATTCAAATTTCAGAGCAGGGCATATACGTGTTTGATTAGGGCTGTGTTTAGTTAAAAAACCCGTAACATTTTTTGTTTACTTGTGGTAAATATTGTCCTAACATGATCTAACAAAGCACAAAGCACCGGTACGAATGAACTGTGGGTGGGGTAGGCACTAGGCAGGTACCTGAATAAGATCGACGTGGGGGAAAGCCTTGACAAAGTCGTGGAGGAGTCTGGCGCTGGACGGCGCTGCACCGGTGGACACCTGCACCAAGGATTCCAACGGCATTTCCGCTGTGTTGGCGGCGTGCACCAGCGCCGCCATGATGGGCGGAACGATCGGGAAGTGCGTGACCTTGAATCTGTGGATGGCCTTAACGGCGTCGCCCGCGTCGAACCTCTTCATGACGACCACCGTGGAACCGAGCGAGAGCAGGCCCATGGCGAAGAGCGAGAGTCCGTAGACGTGGAACATGGGCAGCGCCGCCAGGTAGACATTGTCACAAGCAGGTGCGGCGTACTGCGAGGCCTCGAAGCGCACGAAGAGCTCGACCGTGGCGATGAGGTTGCGGTGCGTGAGCACGACGCCCTTGCTCCGGCCGCCCGTCCCGGACGAGTAGAGGATGGCGGCCGCGTCGTCCTGGCCCACCGGAGGGCCGGCAGTGGCTCGGCATCGAACAGCAGCAACTCGCGGAACGGCGCGAACTCGGGGGCGCCGTCGTCGTCCGCGAGGTTGAAGGCATCGGGGACGAGGACGACCGGGACGCGCAACGGCGGGAGCTTGCCGACGTTCTCGGGCGTGGCGAACACGAGGGCCGGGCTGGTGTCCCGAACCCTGGCGGCGATCTCGGCGGGGGCGCTGGACGGGCTCATGGTGGTGGCGACGGACCCGGCGGCGAGGACGGCGAGGAACGCGACGGGGAAGGCGATGGAGTTGGGCAGGGCGAGGAGCACGACGTCGCCACCGCGGAGGCCCCGGCGGCGGCGGAGGCCCGCCGCGAGGGTGGAAACGAGGCGGCGGAGGTCGGCGCGGGAGAGGGCCTCGGCGGTGGCAGCGTCGAGGAGGGCCGGGGCGTCGGGGCGGGCTGCGGGCAGGCGGGCGAAGATGTGCGGGACGAGGGAGAGGGAGGGGTCGGAGGGGAGCGCCACCGGAGGGTGCGTGCTCGCGTACACGCCGGTGGCGGCGCAGTAGAAGGTGGCGGCGGCGCCAGCATTGGCGTGTCCGGGAGCCGCCACGGCGTCCTGCATTGTCACTGCAGATTTTGTTTGTGGCTCCCCTGGTGGGTCTTCTCGTGTCACTCGACCTTGATTGGACTCTTTTACTAGGCTGGCTCTGGCCGCCGGACGAGTGGACGAAGGCGGCTGGCGGTGGCACCCTCCAGGCGACGGCGTCAAGGTTCGGGAAGCGATCTGCGAGGAATCGGTTGCTTCATGCAACAGAATAATTGCAGGATTGCCAGCCAGCCCCCAAAAGAAAGACAATTTTTCTACCGCAACTCACTCAAAAGCACCTTTGCAACACATGACATGATGGGCTGATATGCTTCATGTGTTATTCATGCGGGTGTGTTTAGAGCCCAAAATTCCTATGGTGTGTTTCCCCAAATTTAAATTTCACTATGCAAAAAGAAGATTCCCCATCACATCAAAATGCCGCACATTTATCGAAAGACAAAATGTAGGTAAAAAAATAAACTAATTGCACAGTTTAGATGTACATTGCGAGGCGATTCTTTTTGAGCCTAGTTACGCCATGGTAGGATAATATTTTACCACTAACAAACGAAACATCCAAAATTTTACCAAATTTTGGGATCTAAACACACCCTATGTGACATCACATCAAAACATGTATCGAGTGTACAAAATGTAGGTCCCATCCGTCCAAAATTTTGGCCGATGTGACATTTTAGGTGCTAAACACAAAAAAAAAAAAGTTTACTTTTTCCATATTATATATATAACTTCCAAAAACGTCACTTTGTATGTCTAAATTAATTATAAAAAGCGTAGATCTAGATTAAAAATACTTTGTACTACCGTATTATATATTCACCGTATATAGCTCTTTGTCCGAACCGGGCGATGGATTCCGGCGATCCGACATGTCGGCGGCGATCTTGTCGGGCGGTGGTGATGATGTAGACGGTGGTTAGAGCTGTTGGGGTAGAGAGAGAGGAGGAAGAAGAGGGGGAAGGCGGCGGCGTTGATGGCGCGGTGGTCGTGGAAGGCGCGCCGGGCGGCGTGGGGCAGCGGGGGGGCGCAATTGGGACCGGCCGGGCGGCGTAATTGGAGTTACCGTGGCGGGTTGCAATTGGTTCGTCGGGATTGTTGGAGATGAAGTAGGAGAGGAGGAAGACGACGAGGGCGAGGACGGCCGGCGTGGGCGATGGCCGCCGGGGCGCACGACGACGTCTTTGGTCGGGCGGCGCTTAGGGTAGGAGGGGGGGCGCTTGGCCGGGGAAGAGAGAGGGAGAGAGAGAGCTTAGGGTTTTGAGTGTTACCCCTTTAATTTTCTCAACCGACCCCCTTGTATTTATAGTCCGAGGGAGACTTGCATGCTAAGAAAGATGTAGAGGTTTCCTTATAGATTGGAATTCCTCTTTTACAAGCAACCTATTTATTCCCTATTTTATTCCTCTCCTTATTCCTTAAATATTCCTTACTTAATTGCGAAGTAACCGACGTGGGCGCCGCTTTTTGGCGGGACGATGGCGGCGGCCGGCCAGAGGTGCTTGTGGCGCTAGGGCCTTGGGCCCTAGTCGGCGGCGGTTCCCACCCACCCCCCGTTGGGCCCTATTCCGCGATCTTGTTTTGGGTCATGACATGTACTCGTGTGGAGTCCAATAAAATTGGAAAGTTTATTTTATATTATGTGATTTTGTCACAAACCAGCCCAACAAGCCCATGGAGGGTAGTAGTTAATAAGAACAAATTAAGACAGTAGTTAAAAAAAAATGGTACGTTACATTATTAGGCCATTATATTGTAGTAGTATAATGCCCGTGCTAATAACGGCTTACGTTAAGTCTAAAATTAATTCTATCAAATACAAAGTATTTGAGTAATTATACTTTGTCAATGCATTTATCCATAGCATTGAAGTGAGCACAAATCCAGTGTTTTGCTAATATAACAATGCATTCCATGAACTATTGGTACCCAAAGAATGTCAGGAAAAATAAGCTTCAAAATCACTTGACATGAACAAAGAGATTAAAAAATAAAGTGAGATAAAGGGGGCCGTGGAGAATCGTGTGGCCTAGTGATTGCATGGCAAAACAGAAAAGTATAACAGCATAACTGTACACTCTATGGTTATCATTTAAAAAATAATGGGCAAGTAGACGTGGTCCATCTTCTTCTTCTTTTTTTGCTACATGTTTCACACTTAAAGCTCCCAAACCTCCAGTTTAATAAGAGGATAAATCTTCACAGTTTTGCCTGCATTCAGGTGTCTATCAGTCTATGTATAAGGTACAGAAAACAAGTGTTTGTTCTCGGAAACAAGAGAAAACATGAAACATGTCTAAAAGTCCTTTGAGCACTTTCATATCAATATTCAACCCAGGAAACGGTTCAGCAAACAGAATGGCAGAAACTGCTGCTCACAGGAGTCTAACCACCAATCAAGAATGCAGCAGCTTGCTCCTCATTTCCCATTGAACGGTTGGTGCACTTGAATTACAGATGCCCTGTCAAAACCAAGCTCCACAAGTTAGTTCACATTTAGCGATTTTAAAGTAGTGCACAATTATAAAAAAAAATCAGAGTTTGGTTGAAGACAAATTCTATTCGTCATGTATGTGTGCAGGGATGTTTTTCTCTGAAGATACAATGGTGGACTGATTGGTGAATTCAACTTACAAACTGCATATGTGAATAACCAGACCATTGTGCGAAACTTAAAGAACAGATATGTAACAATCTAGGCTTCTCTAGAACTACAGCTAGAAGAAACTGTAAACAGGTGGCCGATAATAATCCACTGACCTTGTAAGAAGAGCATTGAAACCTCGCAACCTTCTACTCTGAGAAAATATACTTCAAAGGCGATGAAAACCCTGTAGACACCATTCCATATTTCCCAAACTCACCTTTTTGGTCATGTCGGCAAGAAGAGAGTAGAGACACCTTGCAGTCCCCTGCCTATTCTCCCATCTTCGCATTTGTGTGTTTCAGATTTGCTTCTACATCCTGTGACTGAACCACCTCAGAAAAGAGAGAACATATTTGCAGACTCAGCCCATTCAGTGCCTTATCAACATATTATCTATCTATTTTGAGATCTAAAAATGCCAGTAATCTTGAAGCTGCCAATATTCCCAAGGAACAATTAATATCTTTCTGAATCAAAGAGAAGGTAGGAATTACGTCACATAGATTACAGTGCAGGAAACAGTGCAGAAACGAAGAGACTATGAATCAGTAAAATATTGAAATGTTCTTATTGAGTTCTTTTTTAGAGAAAAATTACAGATCGCAAGATTGATTAAATTATTTCCAAAAAACATCTAGAGTATCAACAAATTGAAACACACACCTCCATATGTGGACGAGGCAATTCATCAAACACCTGTTGGACAAAGGTGCTTCTTCTAATTCTAATTCACCAAATTTGTTATTCTTTTTTAAAAAAAAAAGGATCACAACTATTAACACAAAAGACACCTATGGGATATTGATGGATCTCATATTTGTGCAATCAAAATACATTTTTTTCTCCCCACCTGCTTGGACACTTGTACATAAGACATTGTCGTTGCACATTGCAATAAGATTTCAAAAAGATCAATATATATGTACTGCAACCCAGTATACTGACAACAATTTTAACCATGACACCAGACCACACATATTGACAACAATATATATCGCGTTGAAACGAAGGAGTGCGGGAAAGGAAGGACTGCGGAAAAGGAAGGAGTGCGTGATTAGCGCGGCAGGAGGAGGAAGGTTGCGGGCACGAGATTTGTCATGAGGAAGGCCCATACACTTAATCCTTATTGTCGGATGGTGTTTGAGTATAAGAGAGAAGATTAAGAAGTAATCTGGAACGTTGATTTGAATAGATTTGAACGGGTTGAAGTTGGTGCATTAGTAGGGTAGATATAAGCCAGTCCGCTTACCATAAAATAAGCATCATTACTTGATCCACCTATTTCCATTGTTTACACCGAACACAAAACAGTTTGCAGGCTAACGGCACATTATTGGACACACAAACAGACACTAATCTTTTCCCTCAAAAAAAAAAAAAAAAACAGACACTAATCTTTATGAGGTTGTACATGCATGTATACATGCATCCTTGTGGCAGCTTGCTTATTAGAAAGGTACTACTTCTTCGCATGTAGATTCGGGAACGACGACGAACGGTGTGGCGCATAGCATGAGCGGCGACTTGCGACGGGCTCCAAGGCCATACGCCTCCGCCATGTCCAGCTCGCTCACACTATCCGGCAGCAACCAGTCAAAGTGATAGAGAAGCTGCACGAGCGCTATCTCCATGAGGGCAAGCCCGTAGGCGATGCCGGGGCACATCCTCCGTCCAGCACCGAACGGCAGGTACTCGTAGCAGCTCCCGTTGAACTCCACCGTGCTACCGTCGAAACGCTCAGGCCTGAACTCATCGGCGTCATCATCCCAGCACCCTGGGTCCCTTCCGATGGCCCACGCGTTGACGACGACACGGGACTTGGCTGGAATCGTGTATCCCTCGATCTCGCACGCTTCGACGCTCTCTCTGGGTATCAGAAGCGGAGCCGGCGGATGCAGCCGGAGGGTCTCCTTGACGACGAGCCTCAGGTAGGGAGGCTGCTTGCCTGGAGCTGGAGCTGGAGGTCGGCCTCGGTGATCGTCGCCTTGCCATGGAACGCCCGCCGGATCTCGCCCTGCAGCTTGCTTATGACCCTCTTGTTCCGCATCAGCTCCGACATGCCCCAGGAAAGCGACGATGATACAGTCCCTGTTCCAGCCGTGAACATGTCGAATATAACGGCCTTGATGCTTTTGTGAGTCAGATGGAAGCCCAGGCCGCCTCTCTCCTGCAAGCCGAGGAGAACGTCCACCAGGTTCTCGTCCTCCGCCGCCTCGCCGCCCAGCCGCCGCCTGCTGTCCCGGATGCCTCTCCTCTCCTTGATGATCTCCTCCAGGGTGGTGTCCACCGTCCTGTGGACCTGCTCCAGGGCACGGCGCATGCCGGTCACTGCGGCGAGCACGGGTCGCCAGGTCGGGAACTAAGTCACCGGGGAACGGGAACGAGGCAGCGTTCCTCGTCCGGGAACTTCGTTCCCATTCGAGGAACTGGGACGCGCGGGATCGAAGCACGGGACGACGGCGGAACTCGACCCCGAGCCCGAGGTGGCGCACATCAGGAAGGCCGCACGAAAAGCAGCATCGGGAAGGCGAAGCACCGGTCTCTCGCGCATGCACGCCTCGCGACGGCGCCCCGCGACCGCGCGCATCTTGGAACAGCGGCATCGGGACGGCGGCGGGAAGAAGAAGACGACGATGGCAGCGGCGGCCTGTGGACAAGACGGAGAGCGTGAGGGTGATCAAGACTTCAGGAGCCGCCGAGCGTGGCAGCTCATCGCCAAGAACCTCGCTGCCACCGATTGCATCACCGGGGCTCCTGTTCTAATCAATCTCGGGCCAGGAGATTTTTAGACCAGCGTGTGCTTTAGAAGGCGGCCGCCGGCCGGCTTTGATTCCATCCGGCCCGGGAGCAACCCCCGTCGTGGCGACAACAAGAAGAAGAAGTGTTTATTGGCCTTCTGATCGATCGTCCGTCCGATCAGCTCCTTGTTCTTGTCGTGATGGTAATATTGCTGCTCGTCAGTTGATCATCCTCATCCCTCTGTGCTTATATCGTTCCTTGAGTCGTTCCGGGAACGTCGTTCCGACTTCAGATGGATCACGTTCCATGTGTAAAAAAAACATGCTGAAGATGTATACTCATGTCGTTCCATGCTATAGAAAATCAGCGTACCACGTTCCTCGTTCCCGTTCCTCGACCCCGTCGTCCCGGGAACACGGTGACTTAGGTCGGGAAGAGGTCCGGGGCCGTGAACCCGCTGGTCAGGACGACGCCGACCGTGAGCGCCGATAGGAACTCGTCAGCGTTCCTCTGCACGTTGCCGAACGATGCACGGGCGACGACGTTGTTGGCTAGGTTGTGGAACATTGCGCTCAGGTCCACCGGAGTCGATGGCCCGGCCGCTCGGATCCTTGCCACCTCACTCGCCATCTATATATAACCAATAAACAAATGAAATGATGCTTAATCCTTTGTGTTGTCAATGGTAGCTCAAGCACGTACGTACGTACCTCTTGTTCCCTTATGTGACGGAAGGCGAGCACACGCTTGGCGCTGAGGACTTCGGCGGCGCAAAGCTGCCGGAGCTTGCGCCAGTACTCACCGGACGGCGAGAAGGCTATGTCGGACCAGCCGTAGACCACGACGCCACCTCCCAGGAGCCTGGGGCGGGTGGCGAAGTTGGCGTCGTGCGTCTTGAGCACCTTGCGGGCCATCTCCTTGACGACACCACCAGCAGTGGCGTCTCACCGAGCTGCAGCATCATGAGCGGGCCGTGGACGCGGGCGAGGTCCCGTAGCGCGCGGTGCGGGAGCACGTTCACCAGGTGGTGCATGCTGCCGATCACCGGCAGCTTCCACGGGCCCGGCTGGAGCCTGACCTTATTAGGCAGCCGCGGCCTCATCAGATTCAGGAAGAGCTTCAGGACCCGGATCAGCGCGACGGTGAGTATGGAGACGAGCAGGGATTGGTAGAGAACCATGGTGGTGGTTTACGACGACACGTGATATGGTGGAGACTGGAGTTCAGGAGTGCATACGGCCTCTGACCATGCATGCATGTGTGTGTACTACTGGTACTAGTCCAGTACTTATATAGGAGTAGCCTACTATCGATAGCTGCCAGCCTTGAGTACTGCCGACTTTTATACGTTGGTTTTGGTGTCCAGGTCAACATATATCTGGGGTTTACCCATTCTAGTTTGAAACAGTCAAACAAAAGCGTTTATGAGTTTGGACAAATTTGCATTCCACCAAGAAATATTCTGGAGCCAAGCCATTAGAGAAAGTCAACCCCGTATATGGTCATCAGTCTTCTTGGATATTTTCCGCGGCCACTATTTTTCATTAGAATATGTGTTGAATATTATGTATTGAGTTTAGTTACGCTAGGACTCTGACTTGTAACCATGACGACATACCGACATGGAGAGAAACCGTTTCAAAAACTAAAGAATCGATCCAAGGTCTCTCCCTTCGCCCCACGCCGCCCTCCCGCGACGCGGCGACTCGGGCGGCACCAAACCCTAGCCGCCGCCCGGCGCTCCCACCCCTTCCCTCCCTCGCCGCTGCTAGAGGGGCCGCCGGCAGGCCGCCGCTGCTCCCCATGATGGTGGTGGCGAGGCTCCATCGAGGCGGTATCGCATGCGCGCCCAGCGGGAATGGCGCGCGGCGTCGTCGTGTTTTTTTCGTGCGAGCTGAGTAGCGCCGTGCCGTCTCGGGTGACGGCCGGCGCACATCCGGCGCCTGGCGTGGACGCGATCCGCCCCACGCCCGGACTTGCCGCGACGGGACCCCATTCCTCGAATCTCAACAGAGGGGGAGACGGATCTGCCCGGATCACACCTCCTCTCTCCGGATCCGCGGTCCCCTCCTTTGGCCTCCGCTGCGGTGGCCGGGCACCCCGTCCGGCAATGAAGCTCCTCTCCTCCGGCAATGAAGCCACAGCGGTACGTGGCCCGTGGATCCCGGGCTCATGGGCTTGGATCCCGTTTGCTCCCCGCGTCTCGCCCAGATGCCCACGTCGGCCGGTTGGCGGATGTTGGGACAGCGTGGGGTGGCCGGGAAGGTGCGCTCCGGTGCTCCTACGGTTGACCCTATGACAAATCTAAAAATAGAGGACTAATAAAGTTTATGCGAGGAGTTGACAAGCGAGGCAACAAGCCAAGGAGGACATTGCAAACCTAAAGGAGGAGTACCCAGTCGTTTGCGAGATGGTGCTTCAAGAAAGGAGGGTTTATATTCATTTTACATTTTGAATGATATAGGACACGCCGTATTGCTATTAAGAGGATTAGAACGTCAGCGTGCAACCAAGTGCTTTCATTTTTCACACCACACCGCCTCCGGCTCGAACTTAGTCGATGGTAATCTTATTCCACCTTTTACACGACTAAGCACGGCGGCGATTGCGCTTCAGGGAGCGGTCTTGGCTGATCATGTGCGGCCGGTGCCGCTCATGTGTTGGCAGTTGGGAGGAATATTTGCTATACTTTCCTTTTCTACCCCCAACGGTTACACTTTCTTTGCTCCACCCTTGCTGCTTTCGACGAGAAGGCTCTCAGAGTGCTCGACTCTCTCTCTCTCCATTGAAGCTCACCTCACCTCGAGCAAATCCATCGATTCCACCATCGATTCTTGAGTGTGAGGGCTGCAAACTTCGGTGGAAAGAGCTCCGCGGTCTTCAACGTTTCTGAAAGCACTTGGTTACGCGCTGGCGGCCGGTTGTGGTCACCTCTTTGGAGCTTGCTCCTAGCGACTAATCGTCGCGCGGCTTACGACTTGTGTGGCAGCCGGGAGGTTTGTGCTCCCTCTTGCATCAGCCTGCCACCCCATCTCTGCAGGATTCGGTTCCTGGACTTGCGTAGAACTGAGGCAAGAGAGTGGAAATCTTTATAGCATGATGAAGGCCTGTTTCCTTAGTGGAACCTCTTTAACATTGGGCGTGAGCAAGCCTTGATGGTGAACCCTGGGGATCTGATCGCATGTCACCGTGTGCTTGATTTACTTTACATTAACACATATTGTTTTTTGTTGAGAGGATTTTAGGGTTTGAGACCAGTCTGTTTGTACTTACCTTTCAGTCTGCCTTGTTTGACTCTCTACTGATCTGTACGTGTATACATCCGGGGGAGGGCCAAGGAAGGTACTCGATCACTTTCATTGTGGGCGGATTTTGAGCGTGAGCTAACTTCTTCTGCTGGAGCAGCGGTGCCGCTCATAGATCGGCGATTGCCGCTCGAGAGCGGCGATTACGCAAAGGTCCGATTGCCGCTTGATAAGCCCAACTTGATTGTTTTTAAGTTGAATTTCAAACGAGGCCATTGCCACTAGGCGTCCGGCCCGATCGTACCAAGTGGTATCAGCTCTAAGGTAATGCTTCATCGGCTTCACGGCGTGAAGTATGGATACCGGAGAAGGTTCGACTCCCAGGTGGGCCGAGGTGATACCGTTGGCATCCGCGTGGGCTGTGACTGGCGAGCAGAGCTGTCTCAACTGCAACTCTTCTCTCTCGGAGATGCAAACCACCGATCGAGAGAAGAGGGAAGCAGAGGAAAAAGAAAAGAGAAGAAAGCTGCCAAGGAAGCAAGGGTGCGTGAGAGGACAAAGCAAGAAGAAGATGCAAGCATGCAGACTCATCGAGAAACTCAAAGAAAGATGTAGAGAGAAAAAAAAGAATAAGAGAAGAAAAGACTCAAGAGAAGAGAGAGAGAGAAGAAAGAAGCAAAGAAAGTGGTGGAACTTGATGCTCAAATCAGTGAGCTATCAAGTAGTTCCGATAGCCGGTGATGATGATGAGTCCCTCGTGCTTAAAGAACAGAAGAATGAGAAAGAAGAAGGATGAGGGCAGCGGCAGCAACAAGAAAATTTGCGGCCATATCCTTTAACTATTCTTCTTATTTGACTAACCGTGATACGAAGTCTTTCATCAACGTGCCCGTCGGCAAAGATTACCATTACGCGATGGGACTAACTTTGCCAAGTGGAAGCATTTAATGAGAGCTATCTTATTTAACCTTCACCGTCTTTGAGAAATTATGGCATTATTAGCTTTCAACCAGGAGGTGTGAGAAGACGAGAAAGCTTTCCAGTAATGAAGCTACTCATGGTCACCTCCGCGGGCAAGCCACAAGCATACTCTTGAACTCTCTAGATGGCAGTAATACAATAGAGTGATGAATGTTGATGTGGCCAAGCAATTTGGGACACCTTGCACATTTGCTCATGAAGGGGTTGACAAAGTAAGAAGGCAAGATTGACTTGTTGAAGAGTGAAACTCTAACCGGTTTGTAATAGTTGAAGGGGAAGGTGCCCAAGAGATGTTTGACCGGGTTGATGGTTCTAGTTGGAAGGATCAGAGGGTATGAAGATGAAGAACGATGATCTGCAGGTGGTGAAGGTCATGCTTGAAGCCTGTGCACCTAGAAATGAGGCGAAGTAGTCACCTTGATTAGAGACAAGAGGGTTTGAGCACTTCCTGCAATAGTGTGCTTGAAAAGATTGCTCACCTTTGACATGCAAAGAAAGAAAGAGGCAAATGAGAGGAAAAAGACGGTGAGTTACAAGTAAATTGGATAATAAGTCAAGGATGTTGCTCTCAAAGCAAGCAAGTCAAGCAAAGTAAACACCTCAACAAAAAACAGGCACGACCAGAGCAAATCAGCTTCGTCAAGATAAAGAAATAGAAGAAAATGCAAGAACACATTGATTCTACTTCCTCAAGTATTGATGATGATGAGGGAGGTGCAAACTATCAATGACATAGCTCTATTTATCAAGAAATATCCACAAGGCCATGAAGAGGAATGGGGTACAAGATGGTGCAAAGAGTTTCCCATGAAGAAGAGGACTTGCTACAGGTGTGGAAGCACGGAGCACTTTGTCGCGGATTGTCCGTAGGGAACAAGAACAATAAATATAAGGACAACTCAACAATGACAGAGCAAGATTACAAGAGAAGGGAAGAACATAGGAGAAGCACACATTGTTGGGCATGAGTGGGACTCAACTAAAGAGTCAAGTGAGGAGGATGTGAAGATAGCAACATTTGCTAGACAAGAGTCAGCCTCCACACCCAAGCTCTTCTCTAACATGTGTCCGATGATGATGGTGGCTCCCTCACATTTGACTTAGCATGGCAAAGCGTGAGAAGAGTACTTTCAAAACTAAAGCCTCCCCCAGCACTTAATGATGAATCCTAGTGAACTTGAGCTGATAAGCTCAGAGTGATGATGGGTCTAGTGATGAAGAGTATGATACCTTGACAAAAGAACCTAGATCCAAAGACCAAAATATTTATCACTAAGATGATGGAGGATTTAGAGAGTGTCCAAACCGAGTTGAAACTAGAGAAAGTGAACTCACTAGACTTGAGAGGAAGCTCTATGTTGACAATAAAGACACTCTTGTGTTTGAAAGAAGTGAGGTGCCGGCCTCTTTACAAAACTTGTAAAAGAAAGGAGGACCATGCTCTCACAAAGAAAGCTACTATTATCTCAATGAAGGAAGTATTGTGACTTACAGAAAAGCCTAAAAGAACGCGAGGGAAATATATTAGTCTTCTTTGGGAGAGAGCAACTCACACAGCTCTCTCATCCATAAGGACAACTCTACTCCCTCACACAAGCAATGGATGTGGTAAATGTTTCAATCTGAACTTAAGGAGAGTCATGCTTCACAAACCTTGCTAAACATGGAACCGTGAGGAGGATTGCTAGACTCAGCATTTGGTTTGGAAAAGAGAAATGAAGGGTGTCGAAGCGTGGGAGGCTGATGTTAAAGAAGACTCAACCAAAGAGGCCACAATATATTGATGGAAAAAAATCCTAGAATCGGGATGAGTTAAGGTCACACAAAGAGAGGAGCCAAGCAAATGGAAGATGAGTAAATGGCTATGAAGTGTGTTGGGTTACGGAGCAAAGAAAGATAAAGTAGGCCATGTCTGCAGACGACACCGCGCCCGGCTCAAGCGGCAAAGCGGGGCGCGGTGCCGCTAGGACGGCTGGCTTGGTGCCGCTGCCCAAGGGAAAGGCAACTCCATCGACCTACTGTCCAGAAACTTGACAACCCATCAAGAAGGTTATTCGGTCAAAACGAGGTTGTGAAATTTGAAAACACTAATTTGGGCCAGCTTAAATAGATTTACATATCTTCCCCAAGGCTCAATCAACGAACCAAGAGTTTGAGTTCTTGCTTTGGTAGCTGAAAGGAACAACAGCAAAGGGGAGGTTTATGCGAATATGTTGGCAAAGGCAGGAAATGTTTATTTGCATACTTCTATTTGGGTTCCTAAAATTCTTGTGACTAACATGAAAGGTCCCGAGGTTTGGGGGCCTAAACTTTGTGAACTGAATTTGTTTTTGCAGGCATACTCCTCCGGTGGATCAAGTTGGGTGCTTGATAGTGGATGTACGGAAATCATATGGCCAGGAGAAAGGGAAGTATGTTTTTGATCGCACTCACCTCCCTAATGCGATCAAGTGACGCATTCGATTTGGGGGATGGCCTTTAAAGGAAGTGTGATGGGACTTGTTGGCGAGTGCAAGGTGCTATCCACAACCCGACCATTCTATATTCAGTGATGTATCACATGTTGAATCCCTAGGATACAATTTGTTGTCGGTCTCACAACTTTGTAGGGAAAGGCTACACAATTGACTCTTTCTTCTGGAATGTTGGTGTGGAAGTCATTAGTAGGGAGGATTCCTCTGTGTCTTCATGGAGCAAAACTCAGAATAAGCTTTGCTGTTTGATTTCAACAAAAAGTGAAACTAAGCTTGAGACTTGTCTTATGGCAAAATCTAGCATGGGTTAAAGCTTTTGGCGTGTGATGGCTCATGTTGGGATGAAGAACTTGGCCAAGCGCTACAAAGGACAACCACATCATTGGACTAACAAATATTGATTTTGACAAAGGCTTATGAAGGATTTGTAGCTTGCCAAGCGAAAAGCAAGTAGGTGTACCTCATACCAAAAGAGCATCATGACTACTACACAACCTTTGGAGTTGATTCATATGGATCTCTTTGGACCAGTTACTTTACACTTAGCATCGGGGGTAATAAGTATGGACTTGTTATTGTTGATGATTATTCCTGCTTCACTTGGGTTTTTCTTTGTCTTTGATAAGTGCGGGTACAAAGAGAAAGGTAGTGTTGATTGCTGAAAACTTTCATTAGAAGGGTGAGAGTCGATCTTCAAGTAAGAAAGTAAGAAGTGACAATAGAAGCAAATTTCAAGAATACACAAGTTAGAAGAATTCCTTGATGAAGAGGGCATCAAACATGAGTTTCGGTTCCATACACCTCAACAAAAATGGAGTGGTAAGAGAGGAAAAATAATCGAAACCTGCTCATTGACATGGCAAGAACAATGCTGATGATACAAGACTGGACATCTTTTGGTGTGTGAAGCCATCAACACCGCTTGTCATGCAATCAACCGCCTCTACCTCCACAAGAAACTCAAAGAAGACCTCATATGAGCTACTAACCGGTAACAATAGAAGGTGTCTTACCTTTAAAATTGTTTGGGTGCAAAGTGTTTCCATTTCTTAACAGCCACGAACCTCTAGAGTCTGCTCCTAAAGTTGATTGAGGGTTTTCTTCTTGGTTATGGTTCAAATGAGGCATGCCTATAGATTGTCTTCAACAAAAGCCTCAGGTAGGGTTGAAGTCACTATAGATGTGAACATTTGATGAATCTAATGGCTCTCAAGTAGAGACTGCTGAGTCTGATCAAAGTGTTGTAGGAAAGGAGGATCACACCAGGAGGATCCCACCTTGTGAAAGCCTATCGAAAAACGGTATTGGCTGTGGCGATATTAGACCATTTCTAAAGAAAGATAGGGAAGTGCATGAACAAGAGGATCACCCGGAGTTGCCGCTGCTCTTTAATTTCATTGGCGTACTTCTGATGACCCGAGGCGGCCTACGCTGGCGAAATTCGTGAGCGGCGATCGCAGCTCGCTTCACCTCAACGTAGCCACCTACTTCAACTCCTACATCACGGTTAGAGCACTTGATCTTGCTCCTATACTTTCGAAGCTGAGGATGACTATGAAGAAGTTGAGGATGATGGGAGTTGATCGCACGCGGCTCACGACAAACCATTCAAACGGGATCACCACGTTGAGAACATCCTTTGGGAGTCTTCGAAGGAATTAACTACTCGATCATGTGGCATTTTGTGAATATTACTCCTTTGTCTCTTCTTTGGAATACAAAGGTAGAAGATGCTCTCAAGGATGCTGATTGGTGGTTGCTGGAGCGCTGCAAAGAACTCAACTTAACTTCAAAGAGAGAAGCCTGAATTTGGGACTTGGTAGAAAGACCAAAAAGACAAACATCATCGGCACTAAATGGGTCTTTCACCAGAAACAAGCAGATGAAGAATGGTCAAGGTTACACAGAGCTACAAAGCAAAGATTGGTGGCTCAAGGTTTCACTCAAGAAGTAGAAGGCTTGGACTTTGATGAAAACATATGCCGGTGGCAAGACTTAAACAATTCGCATTCTTCAGCCTTAAGCTGCACCATCATGACACAAGCTATACCAAACGGATGTCAAAGGTGCGTTCTCAAGCCATTTATACTCTGAAAGTCTATGTTGAGCAACTACCGGTTTTGAAGACCCCAAGTATCCCCTAACCATGTTTATAAACTCCAGGCACTCATGGGCTTAGCTAACCTGCAAAAGCATATTATCAGACACCTTAGGAGTTCTTGCTCAAACTCAAGGTTTTTGTCATGGGAAGGCCAGAATCTCTACTCTTTTATAAGGTTAATATTGGACTTATTGCCATGCCAAATATATGTCGATGACACATAATATTACAGTAGCTCTAACACCATGTGTATGTTGAGAGAGCAGTTTAGTAGGACTATGATGACAAGGGTTAAGGGATGTCATGATGGGTGACTCAAGTTCTTCCTTGGCTTCCAAAGTCAGCTGCAAATGAAGGAAGGGACTTTGTTAGCTAAACCAAGTACACCCAAGACATGCTAAAGAAGTTTTGATATATTACAAAGGCTAAGCCAATCAGGGCTCTAATACCAACAATGAACCTCTTGATCTTGATGAAGAAATTTGTCGTAGACAAAGGTATATCGTTCCATGATCTCGGCTCTGCCTTTATCTTTGTGCATCTAGGCCCGATATTATGCCCCAGTGTGTGCGCGTCTTATTTGTGCCTAGATTTCAAGCTAATCTCAAAGGAATGTCACAATGTAGGCGGTTAAGAGAATCTTGAGATATCTGGTTCACACCCCAAACCTTGGCTTGTGGTATCCCCAAGGGTTCCAAGTTTCCATCTACTTGGCTATTCGGACTCGATTATGCGGTTGTAAAGTAGATCGAGAAAAGCACCTCGGGGACATGTCAATTCCTTGGGCCGGTCCTTGGTGTCTTGGGCTCTAAGAAGAGAAAAATTATGTAGCCCTATCCACCACGAGGGAGCCGAGTATGTTGCGACCGGCGCATGTTGTCGCTCTAGCTACTTTGGATGAAGCTCAAACCTTAAAAAATTTCGGATGTCATTCGCACAAAGATACCTCTTCTTTGTGACAACGAGGAAGTGCCATCAAACTCGCAAACAACCCGGTAGCACACTTTCTAGGAACAAAACACGCATAGACATCAGTCATCCGCTGAAGGAGACCACAGACTCAAAGGGAGATATCGCAGTCGCCATGTGAGCCTTAGAAAAGCAACTAGCGGAGTATCTTCACTAAGCCTCTCGACGAGATAAAGTTTTTGTGCTTTGCATTGTGAACTAAATATATAACGATTCTATAACCTATCTTGAAATTTGTGCCTGTTTTGTGAGAACCACAGTATGAGTAGGAAAAGCACAGAAAAGAGGATTTACATATTCTTTCAAATCAATTTCAAAGCTAGACTCAAAAGGACAGATCATTGTTTTTTGATTATTGGTGATCTAATCAGCGCAAATTTGAGGTCACATGGGTCTATCTAGCATATGAGGAGAGTCACTTAGGAAGCAAAAAGTTAACCTCGTACGTTCTGCGGGGAGCTGAGCGGTGCCGCTCGGTGATTTTCCGGAACGAAAATCGGTCTTGTCTGATCATTTGTGGGACCTATTTCACGGGACCCACAACATCTTTCCTTCTCTCCTCACTCATTTCTGCCTCCACACCGGCTCCTCTCTTTCACCGGTGCGACGAGGGAGGGAGGCGACGGAGGGCGCCGCCGCCACCTTCCCAGCTGCGCCGCCCGGCACACGCCCCGGCTGCCGGCGGTGCCGCGCTGCGGCGATGCCGTGCCACTTGGTCGTTCTTCCTCAACGCACGTGCACCCTTCTTTGGGGGCGCATCTCTTCTCTCCAATCCTCGTTGAGAAACCCTAACAGCTCCAATCTATCTTGTGTGATGAGTGAAGTGGTCTTGGATTTACGCAGTTTGCTGTGATAGAATGAAGGTTCTAGATAGTGGGAAAGTATTGGATTGATTTAGTTTGAAAGTTGGAGATGAACTCCACCCATGACATGCATGTGGGGTGCCCGAAACGGCCTTGCAGCCAATAACTTAAGAGCAAGGTGTTTTTCTTTGCTCGTCTTTGTTACATTTCAAAATGAGATCTTAGAACAATCATGTTGATTCCCATTATCAAGAAAATTAAGTACAATCGAAATCACGTGTAAACTTTTATGTAATACTACCATTCAGTCAAGTTTACGAGATTATACATTTGGAATGGTAGATGAATATACACTATGTTTAACTATTACTTTACAAAGGCGGTTTATTCGAAGAATGATTTAGGAAGCCTGACGGCGGTGCCGCTCGGGGCTGATTCAACGACGAGCCGCATCGGGTGGCTGACACCTATCTTGTGCAATATTTGGCACTTTGCTGCTGTATGCTATATATATATATATATCTACTACACGGCATTTGGAAGTGGCCCGATTTGGACCCTCTTTGCATGCATAGATGGGAGCACGGTCAAAGCTGATGGAGGAGCCAAGAGGAAAGGCTTTATGAAAGCGGTTTCACTCAGCAGGGCAGAGGCGAGCTTCTACTCACTACAGCGGACCTGGTGGCCGAGCGACAAAGAAAGGAAGGAATGGGGCGTGAGTTGAGATATAGCGGGAAAATTCCCGAATTGAATTTGTCAAGCACTCCCCTGTGGCATTTGGACCTTTGATGACTCCTACATGGGAAGATTATGAGGGAGGAGATTCGGGTGAGGAGAGCTCCCGGATGATAGCGAGGCCTCACGGGAGGATTTGACTACTCCACGGGGGAAGTAAGTTGAGCACTTGATGCTAGGAGAGGGTGAATCCACACACCTCTCTGCCTCTAGGACACAGGGTTGGGAAACTCTGGGTTGCAGGAATAAATATTTCCACTCTGACTTCTATGCCTCACAGCGGTCACTAAGAGAGGAAGCCCGGCCGTAGACGGATGCACTACATTGTGGCCCAGAAGGATCTTATCTTGAAGGCCAGGGTGACGAGATTAACGACCATCGGGCGTGAGAAGCATGTGGCGGCGAGGAGCTTGGTAGGAGTTCGGTGGTAGATCACAGAGATACTTAGAGCGAGTTCCATGCTACTTGCGCACACCAAGAATGAGAACACCGCCCTGGATTGTTGGTGTTGCTGCTGGTTGGCTTTCTGTACTTTCTCGGGGATTCTTGGGTTTGGCGACAACGGGTTTGCACTCCATTCGCGTGAGAAGAAGCTTGATGCCAGCTGCGAGGTCGGGCACATGTGGAGGGAGCCCAGCAAGGCCGGAATGGGCTAGTGAGAGGTTTGGCATTCTGCTATATTATGAACAACCTCCTCAAAACACCATTGATCCCAAGGATGGTGCGACCTCAAACTTGCATGGTTGGTTGAGAAGAATTTGCTCGCTTGGGAGGCTGCTCGGGAGGTGGGGATTTCAATGTTAGGCATATCTTTGGATAAGAGTTATTTTGATGCTATGAGATGATAAGTAGGAAAGAGCTTGCCTTACGCTCCTACATGTGTATGTGATTGAGAGGGTATCCGACTTGAGTTCAACAAGGCAGGATGAGCTCAGGCTTGGCCTCGGCCGGATCCGTGCCGGCGGCGACACGGGAGGGCACAACTAAGAGAGAGGACACTCATGTGCCCACAAATGTTCCCAGGCTCTCATGCTAGAGCTGGGAAGGGCAAGAACGACTAAAGGAAAGAAGATGACCATAGATGAAGGCCATGTTTGTGACTTGCACCTGCGCGGTGTGCGCTCACGGGGTTGGCGTGGGCGGAGGAGACGAGAGAGCGTGCGGGGTCACCCACCCGCCTTTCCACCTGTCCCTTCTTTTCCTTTTTGACCTTCCCGGCACCGGTGCAGCGAGTCGAAGGACACCACTTGAGCGGGGCGGGGGTTTGGGGCGAGATGCTTGGTGACTTTGTGCGTGGCGGCCGGCGGCCACCGATCTCCGGAGGATCCACCACCTCACGACGCTCTACGCTTCCTCTACCACACACACACCGCCGAGGGCGAGGCTGTGGTTCGCCTGCGCCCGGAGGAGGAGGAGCGAGGGGGCGACAACCGGGACAGCAACGAAGGGAGGAGGGGCGGAGTTCTTGGAATGACTTGATCTCTCTTCTCTTTTCTTTTCTCCTTTTGGTGTTTTGTGCCAAAGGGAGAAAATTAGAGAGGTCAAAATCTTTTCGCGCCCAACTTCGGCGCTGTTTACCTGTTCTTAGCATGTCCTAGAGAGTTAGAGCTTGAGAGTAGGTCTCAAATCTGTTGTCGAACTTGTAATAATGCGACTTATTTGACTCTCTTTTGTATGGTTTATGGACATGTGTTTGATCTGTTACTCCCCAACCTGGCTATATTCATGCTGTTTATTCATATTTATATATGTTTCATGCTGTGGAAAGTACATTTGCTTAACTCTGTGCGGCAGGAAGCGTAGGGTGCCGCTCAGTCAGCTGAACGCTCGCTTTCAGTGCTTAGCGTCTATGTGCATCACGTATATTCTTCTGACACATTTGTTGACACTTGACACCCCACAGCAGGCATGGATGTTGGGGGAGGTCCCTATCACCTAAATATTGTTGAAACTTGATCTTTTATGTCAAAATTGAGAATTCAGAATCTGCTCACACATTTAGGGGCTTCTACCCTAAATATATGTGAATTTATGTTAGTAGGAGCATCATTTTACACAGAGCATTCAAGGCTCATTCACATATGTTAGGGGAGGTACCTATCCATGGCTCCGGCATCTCTCTCCATTTGATGACTATCTTTTGTAAGCTCTGAGTGGGTTGTCTCCAATC